>JALPQI010006834.1:0-55143 GCA_025490895.1 Thaumatotibia leucotreta
AAAGAACTGAAGTTTAAACGTCCTAGTTCATCACCATCATGTCATCGTAATATTACTTATAAATATTAGATATCACATAAATAGCACAGAAAAAACGAAGAAAAAAAAAGAAGTTCACGAACTTCCTCAGCATTTGCGGATGATGCCTTAGCCACACGGCCATCTGGTGTCAAAAAAATATGCCATGTTGTCAATTTTTGAATTAACTAATTCTTTCAGCCAATCGTGTCGTCATGTTAAATAAATCTCAGTTTTATAGGTGACAGGTCAATTGCCATAAGATGACATTAACTTAGTCGTAAAATACAAACAAATATAATCAGATAATCACAATTAAACAACAAATATTTGCGGCATAAACTTACAAAGAGTCTTACTCTGAGTTTGAATTCCTATAAAGGTATATTTGCCTTTATAGGAATTCAAACTCAGAGTTGACCACCGCCTACGCCACAAAGGTTCTCAGCTATTCCTTTTTCAAAAAAGAAATCTATCGTATGTTAACCGTAATATGTTTCTGCGTATCCTTCGAACTGCCTACATTCTTATATGGCTGCAGTTTGGATGATAGCCAAAGCTCTTTTTGGCTTCAAGATGTCTCAACTCCGTAGCGACTGTAATAGCCTTAGTTCGGAGATTAAACATACGGGCTCAGTCTTGCCAAAGGGGTTTAGGTACCTAGACGATGAAGCTAGAAATATCGGGCATCGACTCTCTTCACTGAGGGTTTCACCATCCCTTTTCTTTTATATATCTGCAGGATAGTGACAATTTTATTGGACTTGACGGATGCATTTAACCGGGGATTTTCGAAACATGTGACTTTTAATCTTATTTGCAATTAAAAATATTAATAAATAATGGGTGCCCTTTTTTGTAGGTAAATAGAGATAAATAAATAAAGCCCAAAGCTTGTGTTATGAGTACAAGGCGATGATAGACGTACTTAGATATATTCGAGAAGGAACAAACACCCTTAGAAACAAAATATCCGTGCTCATCATTAATTCAAAATGTAAAAGTAAAGTAGGGCAAAATTTATAGGTTGGCAATTATTGTATCAGCGATATGATACATGTGTAAAGATTATTAGGAACTTAAGTTATTACCTCTTAAAATCTCCACTAAAACTACGAACTCATAAAATCGCCAATAAAGATTGCCTTGGACGTTATCGAGGTTATAATGAGCACTATTAAAATCCTGACACGACGCCCACTAGTCGTTTCAATGTTTATCGTTAGTTGCGAAACATTGCTTCTTATCATCGTCTGTCCTGCACAGAAAATTGATAAAACATATCTCGTTACAAATTAATATTGCATGGTGTTTGGTCTGGAATATGGGATTGGAGCGATTTCGCAAAAGAAACACAAATATTGATTCAGAAGACGTAAGCAGAATTATAAAAACTCAATCCAGTATTATCTCAGACCCAATGTTGGTGAATTAAGGTTAATTTGTGGTGATAACAAAAACAAAAGTGTGACTTGGATAGAGCGAAAAAAAGCAAATAAAGGAGCATCAGAGAGTTGTTCGAGATCGTACCCTGAAGAAAGTCACAATGATTATTTATGGTACCTAAACGTCGAAAGCAGTCATGTGGGTTGCCTGTTGGTTAGCAGCTATAGTGGTAGACGCTCATAAGCCTAGAAACTTCAGAAGTACTTTATAAATCTGTGTTGGGCAACAAAAGTGTTTCCCATGAGGCCCTTGTGGCGACAAGGGCCTCATGGGACCCTTATGGGGCCCTTATGGGGCCCTTATCACCGTTATTTCAAGGGCGGCCGAACTATTTTTTGACTTTGCCTCTCTTCAAAATCTCCTTAATTTCCTGATTTATAACAGCTTGTTTTGGAAAATGTTTGATTTGACTCGTCAAGAACGGCAATATTTTTTATGTAGGTAATAAAACGAACTAGTATTTGTCCAGCGTCTCGCTTATATCTTGCGCCGGCACACGACACAACTCTACACCACATCTGGCGGGTTTCTTATCACGACAGAAACACCAGCCATTGTTGTGAAGGAAAACATCCAGTTTTATCACATTACTCATATTTCCGTCCTTCACCGCAACGCAAAAAGACGTATCTGTATAAGGCGTCAATTGACTTGCGGCGGTATGGTTCCGAGATTAAGCGCTAAAGAAATATTTTTTGTTACAATTGAAGGATAACCTTTATTTATTATTATTGCAACTCGTTAACCCGTCATTATCGGCATATTAATATTTATTTGTGTTTACGATGTCACAAAATGTTTTTGTTCGCAAGTTGACGATGCTAACTATGTTTGTTGTTTATTTGGGTTTTAGGAATGACGGTTATGAAAATTATGTTGTAAAAAGTTATACCGATCCTTAGGGATTTATGCAGATGTGTGGATAATTATCTAAGAAACTTTAGTCTCTTGTTATTCTTCAGAAATGAATGAACCGAAAGACGTTTATGTTTGGTATGAATGTTATGATACTTAAGTCTTGAATTCACGTATTAATTAATAGTATATTAATTAATATTAAAACTATAAAGTGAAATATTACTTAATACTTCCTTAAAACATACTAAAATGTATGTGTGTACATAATAAAACGAATATGATTTAGCTAGATGCTCGAAAATAACTTCTTTACCTAGTTGCTTACATTTCAATTATGACTACAATTTAAAATACATTATACAGGTCATCTCAAAATACAAGAGAAATTCAGCTTTATATTTTTAATTTAACTGCAGATGAGGTCTTTGTCCCAAGATATTTATTTATTTATTTAATTAGCCACTCAAGCTAGTGGATGGCTAAAGATCCTTCGGCTTAAATATGAGAATTAGACCCATAATATTACATATATCATTCGTTAGTAGAATCTAAAAAAAAACACTTAAAAACATTGTTTCTTAATCACGCACTTTTAGAACACAATCTTTTACTGCGGTTATTACTGCGAACTTAAAACCTTAAACCTTGAGTTCACGTCCATTTTTAGTTAAAATTATTGATATTTGTTAGTAATAAATATCGTAAAATTATATCCGCGAACGTGTTTCACGATATGTGTCAAAGACGTCAAATGCCATGGAAAGTCAGCCATTTTTGTATTTTTTTTGTTTTCTTCCGACTCACGGTATACATCTTTGTTACAGTCTATAGTTAATTGTCAGAAAGTTTTTTTTTTGCTGACGATTGGTACGTTCATATAGGAGCCGTGACGTAGTATCCGCCTCATATCAATAGAGCGCGAGGGTCCCAAGGAGCGGAACTGGGCCCCAATTGTCATAACGAGGAAACAATCTTGCACGCGCTCCGCTTGCGACGGGACTCTAGTCAATCTCGGCGGGCTAGGAGGGGGACACATGGGCTGAGTAGTATATGTAGGTCTCCCGCGAACTAAATGAAAAATTTCGAGTATTTTTCTCTATATCTCTAACGAAGGCGTCATCGGTTCAGCCTATCCACTGCTGAACATAGGCCTCACGCCACCGTTTTTGATCTTCGGCTGCTTGTATCCAGCTCCTGCCAACCATCCTGCGCAAATCATCACTCCACCTTGCCTGAGGTTCTACACTACGCTTGCCGAGACGAGGTCTCCACACAAGAACTCGTTTACCCCAATATCATCATCGGTTTAATAGAGATAAATGCTCGCTTTTCGATTTCTGATGTTCGCTGTGCCCCTTCAGGACCATGACTTACGTCTCACTTACAGTCGAGAAGTGCTGGTATAGTAGGTATGTAGTAGCGGCGGGTACCACCAGCATTCAACTCAAACTCACAATGCAATCACTAATTCGAGTCCGGTTGGCTCATAGTGGATGGGCATAACTGTGTTAATTTCTAGAAAATATGGTAAATATCTGTAGAAAACACCTTCCTTTTCCAGGTCTTTTAACTACCTTTGCAAAAAAAAAACAAATATTGCTATGAAATAAAACTATGAAAACGGATAAACTTGCGTATATGCATGCATGGGTACAAATACATGTGGAGTTTCGTTTTATTTCATGATAATCCTCGCGGTAACCGAAGAAAATATTAAATATGAACTAGGTATTTTACTTGTACAAAAACTATGAGTAAGATCGAAAACTGACAAATACCTGGGAACTATATGAAAATTTTTGAATCTAGGTGATCCTGAGGAGTGAATTTAAATTAGATAGTTAATCATCATCATCATCATATCAGCCGAAAGACGTCCACTGCTGAACAAAGACCTGCCCCAAAGATAGTTAATACCTAACCATTTTTTCTGTTACATTAAAAATAGTAGACTCGCCTTTCCTTCACTATAAACAGAACTCCAGTGTAACCTTAGCTTACATTGATTGTTTGAAAGGAAGAACCAATTTGCCGAGCCATATGTGGAAGTCCTAAGTGCAAGTGCAGGCAATGGGTTAGGGAAGTTTTGACTGCCGCTAGGATGCCCCTATTAGGCCAATTGAGCCATCACAGCATTACACAGACGTATAACATCCTTAGTCGTTGTGGTATCGCGGGCGGGATGTAGGATAGACTTTATGGACTATCGAATTAGTCACTTGTTTCGGGAACGATTGGCTAAAAGAAGGTCTATTACAGGTAACTTCGAAATTCGTAAATTTCGAGAATTTGTCTTTGTTACACACAGACATATAACAACCTTAGTCGTTCGTGGTATAGCTCGACGTGGAATAGCTATGTGGACCAACGAATTTGTCACTTTTTTCTGAAACGATTGAGAAAAAGGAGGTCTATTACCTCTAACTTCGAAATTCGTAAATTTCGAGGATTTGTCTTTGTTACACACAGACGTATAACATCCTTAGTCGTTCGTGGTATAGCTGGTGGGACGTGGAATAGCTTTGTGGACTATCGAATTTGTCACTTGTTTCTGGAACGATTGCGAGAATTTGTCTTTGTCACTCTAATGCCGCGGCCACGACATTGGTCTAAGGCGACCGGTTTAGCGGAAAACCATACGTGCTCCCTCTCGTACCCATATCGGCATCCCGCTCCAACTCATGGATTCGCTCGCCGCTGGTCGCCTTAGACCAATGTCGTGGCCGGGCCTTAAGGCAGGCATCATTAGAGTGCCAGAGACAAATCCTCGAAATGTACGGATTTGAAAGTTAGCAGTATGGCCGCAGATTTGGGCTAAAGTAGCGGCAAAAGCAATATAGGTAATATATTTAGGTACCACTTAATTGTCCATAGGCGTCTTTCCTTGCTGTCTTTATTCTGTAATTCAATGTATACATAAGAAAATGGGGACCATAGATGAAGTCACAGTTTTAGTAAGCATCGTCGTGTACAGACGTGGTGGTGTAGCATGGGTAGCTATTAACGTCTTAGGGTGAAGACAAATTTATCAGCATATATACTTACGCATTTTGTCTAAAGAAATTGGCCGTTAAGTATGAAACGTGTAAGCATGCGTACGCGTGCGGAAAGCTGGACGCGGTCCCATACTAAACTGACATTTTGTATAGACAAAATGTGTACGCATGCTGATAAATGTGTCTTCACCCTTAATAAGCTAGGAGTAGAAATGCCATTATTAAGGTATTATCTATTGGTATAAAGTTAGGTATTAACCGACAATACCTTTAAGCATTCATGTCTAAAATGCTTTCACAAAAATGACAAAAGTCACGATCGAGGGATAATCTGTAGCTGTTTCAAGGTATCACATGCAATATTTGTCTAACAAGCTAAAAGGGCGTTAGTACATTTAAAACTGCTATATACAAGCCATTGCCTAACTAGGCTTGGCATATAGCAAATAGCCTAAGTCCAGTAATTAGTGTCGCATGTCGCAGTGTCGTGGCCACATTGGCCGGTGTTGCCATATGTCGTGCGATACCGGTAGATAATGACGGCTAATAAGTGCCTGTCTTCTACTGGGCGGAGGGATGGGACATGAGGTTATCGATGATCGATGAACTAATAGAATAGTATCGTGAAACCTTAAATACAGTGGAGCAACTATAGTCCAAAATTGTCATGATCGATCGTGTTACATATTGTTATTAAGTATTCTAACATAAATGTTCAATTATTTAGCTAGTTCTGCGTCGTTTGAAAATAATAAAACAATAGTGCTAGTCTTGTTACAGAGTTCAAAAGCTTTGCAGTATTTTAGATTGAGTAAGATTGATTAATATTTTCTTGCGGCTTAGTCTATTGTGAATTGCTACAAATCTGAATATTAAACTACTTGTGGCTCTACCAGCTGAGGTAGAGTAGAGCAGAGGGTTATCCCTCTCGCCTCCAATTATCTACAACTATACATAAACTATCCCTAAATTATAATATGATTTTATGCTGCCTGTTATTTTATTCGCTAGACAATTCACTGTTGCTATACAAAAGTAGATTTCGTGAGGATAGAAATATTCTTGTATACAAAAGTCACAAGAACACAAATGTACCTCATTACCTCACGATCATCTTAAACCTCTGTAGTTGAGTTAATATTCATACACAATACTATCGATCATTCGTCGATACTTGCCTATTCAGCGCATTAACACCGCAATCGACAGTTTCCCCTAACTATCGATAACGTCCACCCCATATCCCATCCCTAGCTGATCTTATCGCCGGTTTTATTCTGGCGATATGGCGATAAGCCGGAATGTCCTTTCATAGAAGCCGAGTAATGGGCACACGAACACTTATAAGTTATGCATGCTGATTGCTGCTTCACCCTTTACTGCCCGTGTTTTGTATGAATACTTTGAATATTGATTTGTATATATTTTAAGTCGAAACCTCAAAGGTACACACGGAATCACATTCACGTTGTAAAATGCATATAAAAAACGCATAGTCATTGTCATAGAAAACTTTAATTTAATGTTTCATTGAAAGCAGTTGACTGCACACATAAGGTACTTGAATACTTTTCAAAGCAAAACCATATGTTTTCTTGGCGTTTCTTGATTTTCTCAATTTTCTGTGAATGGAATATAATTCCAATGAACTGATTGCTTCTTTGCTAATAATTACCAAATTAAAAATACGAAAAAACTGACTTTAACCGATTTCTCCGAGATCCCATCGTCAGACCCCGATTTGGCGCCAACGGGACCATCTCGGTTGGCGTGATATTGAGATATTTGGCCATTTGTCGTGCCCATGCTTAATGCAAATTTAAGACATATGGTTTTCTCATGGATTCCATTGTCTGAACTGGACCAAATTAAAATGGAACCAATCGGTAAGCATCAGCTTTCAAATAAAAAAAGAATCATCAAAATCGGTTCACCAAGTCGAAAATTCAAATAATATATTAGGACATCTTACACAAATCGACCTAGTCCCACGGTAAGCTCAATTAAGCGTTGTGATGTGCGTACCAGGCGACGATATTTATAATAGATAGATACATATATGTAGATACTTAAACACAAAGGTAACAAACATAAAATAGAACATATAATCGAATTGAGAACCTCCTCCTTTTTTGAAGTTGGTAAAAAAATGTACATCGAGCCTCTACTCATTCAAAAAACTACAATTGGGGAATTGGTACAATATTTATATTTATGTAACTTGAAAATAACTTTATTTATTCATATTATAGGTATATATCAAAGTAAATAAATACAATCCTATTGACTCGATGTTATGACCGAAGCTATGATGGGATGGCCGCTCTTTTATCCTATGATATCGATATTATTAAGTTCAATATCACAATGTTAATGTTGTCTTAACCACGATGTTGACAATGTTTAACAATCATAATGTTTGACAATAAAATACATGTATCCAAAATAAGATCATCCTTTCATGTAAAGCTCCTGCCTTAATATTGGATAATTTCCTTTGTTTAACCAAAGAATTACACAAAAATGATTAATGATATTTCCCATAACAACTGATATCGTTACTACAAACAACGATAAATTGTTTACATATAATATTGATGAACCACAAACGTGGCCAAGCCTTAGGACCTACCTCAAGCGTCAAAAGCAATTAATCCAATATCTACACGATAAATTATTTATGATCTTCGCGCCATGTCAAACCGCCATTTTGATTTTTCGATTCTTCGCGCGCTTTATCTGTCATCTAGCATGTCTAAGCGCTATTACTGGCCGCAGCCTTTTGATTATCAAAAATGTAATGGTCACTACAAAATGATAGGGTAAAATAAAATAACGTTTGTTCTATCTAGAATGGTAGTAGGAGTTTTGTCTAGCTTTCAGTATGACCTTTAAATTTAAACTGGTCCTTACGAGTAACTTTAATTTGTATATTTTTGAAATTATTACATGTCATTGCAAGCAGTTAACGAACAAAATGGTCATGGTCAAATAAAAATAAAATAAAATTAAAAATTAAAGCATTTTCCGCTTTTAGGGGACATAATAGGTACGAGTAATTATAAACTAGGAGCTACGCAACTCCAAAATAATTTGAGAAAATTATATTTATTAGCTTGTCTCTAGTATCTTCCCCATAATCCGCTCTTCGTTGAATTGTAAATTACCTTTTTTCTTGTCCATAAACAATTTAATGAAAACGCACAATAACAAATTATATCTTCAACGATTACAATGAAAACTTACCACCCGTTAAGACAATTTGCAATACCAGTAATAATACCACATTGCACCACATGGTACCAAAAGGGGCAGTGCAGGAATGCGTGGGAACTATTCACCCCCACAACCCTACAATTACACCCCTATTCACCCCCAAAACGACGTATGTCTCCCCCAAAAGTATGACGGAAACCCTTTTTAGAACTAGCATTATTTTAAAGACCGGTGACTTATGGCAACTGACCATATGGTCACAACGGTAGAAGATGATTATCAAGTAATTTAGTTGAATAATTTATGTGTGTATGTATTTATGAGTACTTCACCGTAGCCTGTTCAATTTGAGGTTGAACTTAAATTATCAATTTATTTGGACTATGAAATATGTATCCATAGACTAGATAACCTATGTGTAAGTTATATAGGTTAGGTTTGTGTATAAAACTAAAAAAATGACGATCTAATAGTCTAGGTCAAGGATATCCAATTATCCATACGGTTAAAGTGCCTATCGAAAATATGTTTACAGGAACCAAGAACTTATTCTCTAACTTTCGAAAATAAAAGCAAGCTATTTTTCCTAACACACTCCCCTTGAATAAAATAACTAAAACACAAATGTATCCTATGACCTATTGACCTATGACGCACATATTAAAACGATTAATGCCGTCTTCATCATTTATTACCATTTTGTCTATTTTGCTTCCTAAAAAAAGTCCAAAAATCAAATTAGTTTCGAATATCTATGATACTGCATTGATAGGCGTTCTTATACTCGTAGTTAGTCTATACCTGGTAGTAGTGGTAGTATCGTTTTACAAAAGTCTCTTTATTATAAAGAACGATTAATTACGAGTAGATAATGAATTTGTGTAAGATGTCCCAAGATATTTATTTATAATGTGTTCCACTTGTATTACCAGCTACAATTTGAGAAGTAGGTCATCCAGATATACGGTATACGCCTAGCAAAAGCCTGTTAACAAATATCCAGTTGGTATACGCCTTAAGCACACGTTGAAAAATCTTTTCCCATACTAAACACTTCCGCGTCGGCACCTGGCGAGTCGTTTCCAGTTAGGGTGGGGAAAGCATTTCCGCCGAACTATCGACACTAGGTCACACGCCATTGCGTGTCATCATCATCATCATATCAGTCGAAAGACGTCCACTGCTGATCGGTCCTGCGCCACCCGCATCCAGCGGACTCCTGCGACCTTCACCAGGTCATCAGTCCGCCTTGTGGGGGGCCTACCCACGCTACGCCTTCCGGTATGTGGCCGCCACTCAAGAACCTTCCCGCCCCAACGTCCATCGGTTCTACGCGCAATGTGCCCCGCTCACTGCCACTTCAGTTTAGTTTATTCGGAAAGCTATTTCGGTTACATTGGTTCTGTTTGGTTCTTCATTGTGTGTAGTGAGTTCAAAAATTTAGAGCCGCGTATCGACGGCAAAGCTTACGACATAATGCAGTTATAACATCAAGTATACATGTTTTGCGAATCATCGTGTGTCAAATCATTATGGTTTTGGCGCTTCATTTAGACGCAAGTTTCTTTGCCTTAAGTATGCACGTCGTACGTATTCAAAACTGGTTTTGATGTAGTGAATATCTTAGACTATTTATCCTTACGTACTTCAGGACATTTGCGAGTACCTAAGTGTCGAAGTTATCTGAAATTAAAGTAGAGTCTCTTAAGAAGACCTTACAACGAATTATTGTAACGAAATATTCTTCACTCAACCAACATATTTGAAAATAATACTTTTAGCCATCGTTTCTTTATTATAATTTTATTTATTCTTTAAAAAAACGGTGTAGCAAATAGACCCAAAACCACTACAAAAAAAATATCCTTATATACAACTTATAGACAGATTACTTACGTTACACAATCATAAGAACACTTTCATGTTCTTCATACCGCTCATGAAACACCTTGCAAGCATCGACATATCGATATTTCCTAAACACGAAAGCACATCACTAGTTCCCTAAGGGTGGATATCAACAGGTCGGCGAGCCCGCTTTAGACAATGTCTAATACTATGCCTCTGCGTAGTGCTACTGCATAGCCTTATGTATTACTAGCTTTTAACGTAGCCCACGAAGGAATGATAGTCTTCAATCAATAAGAAGTGATTTTTTTTATACCATGTCGGTGGCAAACAAGCATACGGCCCGCCTGATGCAAAACAGCCACCGTAGCCTATGGGCGCCTACAACCCCAGGGGTGTCACATGTACGCTCCTCTTTTGAAGAACCCCATACTGTAGTCCATCGGGAAAACCTCGGCAGGGAGCTCATTCCACAGACGGACCGTCCGCGGGAGGAAGTTCCTCTGAAACCGCACGGTGCGCGACCATTTAGGTTGCAAGGTGTGAGGATGAGCGCCCAGTCGGTGGCGAATATTGTTATTGTTGTTGTGTCAATACATTTTTACTTGAAATTCACTTTTAGGACTAATTTTTCGTTCTCCGGTTAACAGTAGAATCAGCAGGCCTAGCCAATGCCATCTGCAATCGTATACGATTAGCGATAAGTCACGTGACCATAATGATGTATGGAAATGGTCACGTGACTTCTGGTTCGAATCTGTCATTCTCATACATTTATTACTTATCGCTTATCGTATACTCGTACCACCAGATAAACGTTAGCTTCGTCCTTTTTTGACTAAAGACTTGAGGAAAGGATAGTGACCATTTAAGTAAGTAACAGAAACTTTAAATCTGCTGTTTTTATTTTGTTATACTTTAAATTTGGTAAACTGACAAGTGACATGGTGTATTTTTTGTCAGCCAAGGACTAATAATAATTCCTAGTTTTATTACTTGATTTTTCTTTTTCACATCTATCTGAGGCAAAAAACCTACTTTTTGAAGCCTTTCTCCTTTTGAACTTGGAGGGTTCAAAGGGTATGAAAATAAATGTATGACTTTTTCAATTTTCACACGAAACATTTTTTTTTAGTACAGATGGTGCCTTTTCTACGCGCTAGTGCGACAAGTGGCTCATTTTACGTCAGGTCCAAAACTTCGGAGGGCCATCTGTACTAAAAAATGTCGTACGAGACACGTGCAAAATGGAAATTTGTGTTTTTCGCACTTGTGTCGTAATGTACTAATTTAATATACAGACAGATAGATAGGTTGTCTGGAAGAGATCGCTCTTTAGCGATAATACCGCCTGTTGTGTTAGCTCTACCTTACCTTTAAGATTGTATTTTTTTTATATAAGGAGAGCAACGCGCATGTTATCAACCAAGTGTTCCCACATAGCGATTGACCACTAAAGCTCCACATATCGTTGAAAAGTAAATTATACCCTAGTTAATTGCAAGTTTTTACGTATAGGAATTAGATTGGGGTCGGCACATTGCTTATTCATGGGGGCAAATCACCGGAACTGCATAGCTATAGAGGGGGGCTGGTTTTGTTTATGGTGCAATATGGAATACGATACTGGAGATGAAGGTGCATCATAATCATCGTCATCAGCCTATGATAGTCCACTGCCTGGACGTAGGCCTCTCCTATTAACTATGCGTATAGACGCATTAGGAGGTAAATGCCCGTAATCGCCACGCTGGGCAAGCGGATTGATGATCGCAGTAATGTGTCCACTATGATGACGCTGCTGCCCATCATCAATCTTTTATCAAATAATGATCAGTGACACTTGAATCCCTTAGTCGACTTTTACGACACCCGCAGGAGGAGTAGGGTGGTGACAAATGTATTCTTACTGCCGTCACCACACGGCCAGTGCACGGAGGTGCATTCCACGAAAAAGTCTACATTGTCGGGAACGTGACGGCTAAGACAACCTTAGAAATATATGGAAAGTGCGAAAATTACAAAAAAAATCTCCCAGCTTGTTTCAGGAGTTCGTTTTCTTTGAGCAGAGCGCGATTTACTCTAAAAATATAAACACCCAATTATAAGATTAAAATACTCCGAAAATCGCAAATTTCGGGGATATTGTCTCTGTCACACCAACAAAGGCGTCATTAGCGTGACAAAGACACATCCCCGCAATTTGCGAACTTCGAAGTTCGCGGTAGCCGCTGACTCTCAGCAATACATAAAAAACTTTCACCTATTGTATTCACCTGAAAATACTAATTATCCCTCGTTTGTTTTGCAACACAGTCCATCGACCTTAATAGAAACCTCAGCATAAAACACCGGAAGCTCCGGAACAATATGAGACGCTCCACCGATCGCCATTTTATACAATCTCCACCGAAACGACCACAAATTACGACCAAAGCTACAAAACTATCTAACCCTGTATACTTCAACTCCATCATACCAATATAAACCTTAGCTGACAGGTAGTCTTATATCTCTTAAAGACTATTTTGCTTCGAAGCGGGAATCGAAGATACGAGGGTTCGTTAGTTAGATAGTGGTAAATAATTGAACAAAAGTGAGTCATATTTGTATGGGGATAAAGAACGGCGATTTCGCATAGGTGTATCTAAGAGCTAGTTTGACGGTAATTGGTATGGTGTGAGAAATGTGGTGGCAATATGGGATATTAGGATTTATGGGAAAGGTCCGTTTTTTTTATCGTGGTACAAATATTTTTAGGGAATTCAACATGGTGTTTCTTATTAGACTTTGCTCTTCATACTTACAAACATCTTTTTGCATAATATTCCGTCGATTAAAATGATCCGATCTAAGTATTATATAATAAAATCAAATCAACATCTACTATCTAGAAACGCATTCCTTACCTTATTTGACAGATTTAAGTTTCTTACAGATCGTCGTCGTTAAAAATAAGTTTTAAACAAAAACCTTGTACATGTTCAAAATGTATTTATAATTTCCAATTTACGTCATAGAATACGACTAAATTCATGTCTTATTTAACACCTTCGCGACGGCATCGGATCTATTCGACCCGATGCGAGTATGGTTGATTGCGATGTTAACTAATTGCCGTAGCGAAAGTAGTTCTCATATACTAAACCATTAAAACAAAAAAATAGTGCTAGATTAGGTAAATAGGCATAGACATTTCTTCGCACGATTTGTTTACATTCTTTGCCAGCGCAACTTCTTTTAACAATTACTGTCTTTTAATTGCGTCACTCAAAGTAACAATATGGTATCAATATAGAAAAATCATCATAAGATAGAAGTAGAACGTTTTTTTGGGAAAACGTGACTCACGTGACCTAACAAATAGTGCTAAAGAGTAATCATAAGGTATCTTCGACTGGCCGTGTACTCCACTACAGCCCTGGGTGCTTAGCCAAGTTGCCAATCGCTAACGCTTAATCATCAATCGTAAACGAAAGGCAGCTAACTGTCGTTACCGCGCTAATATACAATACATACAAATACATATCTTGGGACATCTTACACAAATCAACCTAGTCCCCCGGTAAGCTCAATTAAGGCTTGTGATGTGGGTACCAGGCGACGATATATCGCTCCTCCTGTAAAAAACTGTCATAACACAAAAAAATGCAAAAATTAACTAATGATACAAGATAAATCCAACAAAAAAATGGATTTATCTTGTATCATTAGTTAATTTTTGCATTTTTTTGTGTTATGACAGTTTTTTACAGGAGGAGCGATATATAATAGATAGATACATACAGATACTTAAATACATAGACAGCCATGACCAAGGAACAAAATATTTGTGATAAATAAATACACAAATAATGCCCTCGCCGTAGCTCCAGCTTCGTAGGCAGGGTCACTACCAACTAGGCTACGGAGGCTGACAGTGACACAAATATGAAAGAGTGACAGAGAGGGAAAACTACGATACGCTACTAAGCGTTAGCGATTGGCAACTTGGCGAAGCATCCTGTTGCCCAGCAACACAAGCAGTCGCCGTGACGGTGGTCGCAAGTGGCCGGTCACGCCATCGGAACCAGCATTGATAACATCTCATTGTCATCTAAATTGCGCCGGATGTTGCTAGAGACGCGAGATGAGGGGGTTTCCACTGCGATACGGATTTTTTCCGAAGTTTTTCGTTTCCACTGGGTCATTTCTTAGGGTTTCGTAGGAACGTTATCCCTTTAACGAGCAGGACTCAAAAAATCCTGAATTCAAGCTTCAATGTCATCCTATAGTACAAAAAATTCTGTACAAGAAAAAAATTCAAAAAGTGATGCAGGGTGAGATCTTCGCCCTATAAAGGGTTAAGGGAGCAAAATACGCCATAGGCGTCGATATCACAAATGATTTGAATCATGCTTCCGAACACTAAGAGCAGCAAAAAAATTTAGGTACAATACTGGCAAATATTCTTTTTTTGAAATCTGTAATTTGATATCTTTAATTAGACAGATTTTACAGGGATTTCGTAAAGAAAGTATCCACAAAGTGATAAAAAAATGTAATAACACAAACATCGTACATTCATCGATTACTTTCATTCTTAATAATTATTCGTTTCAAGCTGTTAGTTCATGATCTAATTCACTTCCGTTTTTAATTGTTTACTATAAACGGATGTCCACTACGTCACGCTTCTCTATCATCGCGGGGATTTCATTGTGTTTCTGACTAACTTAATCAAGATACAAAATAAAACAAACTTCAAAGTAAAACACCTACATTTTTTTATTTATTAAGGTCTTGATGTGAAGTTATACATTTTGAACGAATACGCTAGGCTAATAAGAACCAATTCTTATAAGAATTTTTAATATCTGTTATAGTAAAAATTGTTACTAAAATAGATATCTATTTCTGTCTGATTAGCTTTTTTTTGTACAATCCTTTAAAAGACTGTTTAATTTCCACAAATTAGTGGACATTTTGTAGGTATATGCGAATCATCTAGCAGAGTTTGGCGATTACTCCTTCCGATTACGAAGACGAAATGTAATTTACAGGAGTAATTGTAATTGAAGTAAGATTACTTTTTACCCTGTCATCTAGTATCGTCTCGTATCGTAACGTAACACAGTGGACACGTAAACCGCGTGTCTCACAGAATTATTTCTGACATTTTTAGCTTCATTGTCCCCTGAAAACGGAGTCACGCTCCAAAAGGAATTAATGCCGTTGCTTTGTTAGGTGTGTCCGCCATTATCTGACACACGAGTCCGCTGAATCGCATTCTCATTGGTCGTTATTTTTACTAACACGCACGGCTACTTACCATCATCATAAACTTAAGAGCAGGGCTCTTGTCTGTGGAGCAATTTCCATATGGTCCTTTCCTGTGCCTTTTCTTTAAGACCCTGAAACGATACGTCTACTTTTTCTTTCACTTGGTCCATGTACGCCCTTCACGGCCTTCCTCTTTCCCTCTACTTTTCTTATGGCTATTTAGACCGAGACAAATTACTGGCACCAATTATAGGTAGATCATCAGGTGCTTGATTTTCTTTGTTTAAGTACACAATCATAAGTTTGTTGTTGTAACTATAAAAATACATGGACTGTACATACTACTCAAATCCACCATCTACTTAAGCTATGTCTGTCTAAGTAGGTATTTTTTCTTATTGGTCAATCTGAAGAATGTTTCAATGAGACAAATAATAATACTGAAGTACCTCGGTTTCTACAACATTTTTAGATCTACGATAATTAAGGTTCTTACGACTCTACATTTTTTTTATTGCACTGCTACCCTTAGGTTTTCTAATACACTAATATCAGTAGGTAGTCATTAAGAATTATTAGAACTATTACACGTGAATTGGTATCGATAGCAGGCAGTTTAGATCGCTACGATAATAAATCGAATCCTTCCAAATTTAACCACGATCGATATAAGAACTGTTTGAGAATACTAATAATTCGATCATATCAGTGTCTAAATGACGATAATTTGTCCCTAATAGACAATTTCGACATGAAAATAAAAATATGAAAACTTATATTATAGCATATTTTACGTCAGAAATTCGAATATATCATAGGTAGGTATACCAATAATCGTGATTTTCTTGTACTTGGATAATCTTATTACTAATACTTATTGCTTAAGTACTTGTACATAATTACTTTGTGAATATTATACTATTGGAACGTTGCTACTTTGGTATTAAACTCATAATATTCGTACGAATTCAAAACCAAATGCATATTGCACGCCTTTGTAAAGTAAGACATTGTTCGGTGCGCGTGCGTCGCAAGGCAGGTGCTCATCGCTCCCCTCTCTTACAGAACGGGCAATGCGGCGCCTGTAGCGCGGGGGGGCCCAGCCCGCCGCCCGGCCAGCCAATCGCGGCGCTCCCTGCCGATGATGTCATCGGAGGAGGACGCCACCCCCTACTCAGATAAGCTCCTAAAGAAACAGAAACGCGCCAGACAGCGCGTGGACGCCGGCGAGCCGCGCAATTCTTACTCGACTCTCGCGACGACCGGTCCCGCGCCCGCGCGCTCCGCGATGAGTGGCGGCATTTACGGTGCCATCTTCGAGGGCCGGCAACACTTCGGTCTGTTCGGCCCCGGCTACGCGCAGGCCGAGATGCTCAACGAGCTCCTCGGGCGACCCCCCAAGCAGGAGGACGGCGGCGACGACGCCGCCGGTGGTGGCATCGCGCACAGAGTGCTGCGAGACATCCTCCAGAGCCGCAAAGAACTGATGCGGCTCTCACCGGACAACAATAACGTGATAGCAAATAATAACAATGACGAGCCGAAGAATGAGAAGCGGTCACCCGAGCGGCCGACGTCCAGAGACTCCAGGCCGGACCTCGACGACGCACTGCTCGCGCTTGACAGCGCTGGTGACTCGCGCACTTCTCCTCCGCCCGCGCCGCCGCCGACAGAACCGCTGCTGGCGCCCAAGTCGGAGCCCGAGGACCGCGACAGCGACGCGCAACGCTCCTCCCCGCGGCCGCAGGATGTGAAACGTGCCCGTGTTGAGAACATTGTGTCAACCATGCGTGCCAGCCCGGCCCCGCAGCCGCAAGTGAACGGATGCAAGAAGCGCAAGCTGTACCACCCGCAGCAGCACGACGGCGCGGCCGAGCGCTACGGCACCAGCCACGGCAGCAGCGCGCAGACCGTCTCCGACGACTCGGAGGACGACGGCGACCGGCCTCCTATACAACAAAAGTTAGTAGAAAAGAATGCTTTAAAATCACAACTTAGAACTATGCAAGAGCAACTAGCCGAAATGCAAGAGAAATATATGCAGTTGTGCAATAGAATGGGCCAGGATTCCGAAACGGCCGACAATGACGGCAGTGATGTCGAACAGGCGGAAGATCCAGTTCCTAAATCTGAGCCGCCTTCGCCAGTGAAAGAAATCCCGCCTCCCATACCGACCAGTGCCCCTCCGAACATGCTTTCGCAAGTGATGAGCAAAATGATGAGCGCGAAGATGCACGCACACGCGGCGGCGCACTCCCACTTCCCTCCGGGCCTGAACGGAACGCTGCCCATGCTGCCGCACATCCCGCCCGACCATATGCACCCTCCGCACCCGCACCAGCTCAACAATGCCGCGGCCATGTACCTCAATGTAAGCCAGAAGCTGTTCCTAGAACAGGAAGCGCGTATGAAAGAAGCAGCCGAACAACAACAAAATATGCAACAGCAAAGGCCACAGTCCAATCAGCATTCGCCTCAGCAGAGGCAACTCGGCCAGACGCCCAAACCTCCTCTGTCCTCAGAACTGGCTGAAAGATTGGACGCGATACGTAGCA
The DNA here is from genome assembly GCA_025490895.1 of Thaumatotibia leucotreta. Taxonomy (NCBI): domain Eukaryota; kingdom Metazoa; phylum Arthropoda; class Insecta; order Lepidoptera; family Tortricidae; genus Thaumatotibia; species Thaumatotibia leucotreta. The sequence goes on from JALPQI010006834.1 coordinate 18,200, forward strand.
ATGCCGGCTCAGTCGGGCCCGTCACCGGTGCCGACCTGGAAGGTCTGGCGGATGTCTTAAAAAGTGAAATCACGGCGTCACTGGCGAGCCTGATCGACTCCATCGTGACTCGCTTCGTGCACCAACGCAGAATCATGGGCAAGCAATCGGAAGCGGCGGCGGCAGCGGCGGACCAGCTGAATAAGGACTTGATGCGGGCGACGCGAATGCTCGAAAGAAAGTCTCCGCAGCCGAAGCCCCCGGAGAGGCCCGTAGGGCCTATGCAAGGTAACCCTCCCGTCCATCCGCCGCCGAACGGCGTGCCCTTCTTTACGCATAACCCAATGCTTATGAATCAAATTAACGGTTCCCGGCCGCCCGGCGCGTTGCCGCTGCACGGCGACGGGCCCGGACACGGGACTCACGTGCGGCCTCCGACAGGCATGTTCCAGGCGCCGCCGAAGCCGATGAGCGCGATGTACCCGATGAACGGGCACTTCGAGCGCGAGCCGAACCCTGAGCAGAACGAGGCGCTGAGCCTGGTCGTCACGCCGAAGAAGAAGCGTCACAAGGTGACGGATACGCGGATAACCCCGCGGACCGTCAGTCGGATTCTTGGAGAGGGCGTGGGGCATTCGCCGGAGAGTAAATTTCCGGAGTCGCCGTCGCCGCGGCCGTATCACGGGGGGATGGCGCTGCCGACGTCAGTGGCGATACCGAATCCGTCGCTGCACGAGAGCCAGGTGTTCTCGCCTTACTCTCCGTTCTTCGGTGCGGGTGGGGGTTTAGCGAGGTCGCCGCCGGCGCCGGAGCGTGACTCTCCGCCGCTGCCGCACGCGCCCGCCCTGCTGCACCCCGCGCTGCTGGCCGCCGCCCACCACTCCTCGCCCGACTACCTCCGCCACCACCACGCGCACGTGCCGCACCACCTCTCCGTGCCGCACCACCCGCACATGGACGCTCAAGATCCTCACTCAGACTGCAACTCTACAGACCTGCCTTACGATGGAGTTCAGCCTACTATATCCTTTTCAAATAGAACCAAACATACTAATCATTCTATTTTTCTTAAGGCATTACAGCAAAAACATTATAAAAAAATATTTTGCACTTAATATCTCAGGTAGGTAGTTACAATGTATGCAGAATCACCAAAAATACGCTTCAAACATCAGATTGTCTAGACTGACTAATAACTTATAAATCAGTTACCAAATTGATAGCCAAACCTCAACAAACGTTTCCTAAAAGTCAAAGCACAACCAAATTATTTACAATAATAACCTTTAATTAATCGTAAAATTGTTACTAAATTTCGGTATTTACCTACCTATACATGAAATATTATCCTTCTGATAAAAGTTACGTACAAATATGACGATAGATTGTGGTTTTCTTGGCCAGTTTTCCTTCAAATGGTCACGTAACCGCCTGAAATGTCCTCAAAGTCCGACTGAAACTCGACTCCAAACACGCAGTAATATCTTATTTCTCCACGAGGTATTTAACCTTTCGTTTCCTACTTAGCTCCGTAACCCCACAAATACTGCGGTTACGCGCTTTCTACAATTCCCACACAATTTAATTTAGTTCCTACTTTCTGCTTACCCACTATTGACTATCTAGTAGAGCTCTCTTTATTCTGATCAACTTTTACGAAAACAGAGTTACGTAAAATGCAATTTATCGTCACTATATCCCTCACATTTTAAATCACTTAACGTCCATTATAAAGTACGTTTTTAAAACATGAATTGTAAATACAAATTTTTTTTTTCATTATTAAACAAAGTATCGTTTTCTATCATGTCAGTATTAACATCACTGGGCAATTTTTTTGAAAGTTGTGGCCTCAATTTTTTTTTAACTTTTATTATGATTTTCAATATTTCCATCCTGATAGGAGAAAATTGTTGACAAAAAAATGTTACAAAAAAGTAGGGTGGAACTTTGAAAAAAATAGCCCCTCTACATTTAAAGTTACCCAACCTAAAGATATTTCTCTAAACCATCGAATATCAAACATTTCGAGGGTTCAAATTTAACAACGAATTGCGTATTTCTGAAGCATTGATTGGAATAATATAGTTTATCCTCCATTGCCCGCGCGGCTAAGGCACATTATAAGATTAGATGCAAATGGATTAGGTATTTGTGGTGCTTCATCAGTGGGTGCAGGATAGGCCATATAATCAGATTTAACCGCTAAGGAATCACACACTGGCCTTCGTAAGTGAAGAAATTATATTACCAACGTTGAACAAATAGTAACTTCGGTCTTAGAGAAAGTCTCATTTAGCAGAGAGCCAATAGATTATTAATAACCTTAAAAAAATGTGGCACTTTATCGCACCAAAGTCATTTTAAAAGTTTATGAATCAAAACTCCCCAAAATCAATTGATGTATCGAAAGTACAGTCGACAACAGAGCTACCTGAGCATACATACAAATCCATGCAGAAGCGGTTAGGTAGCCGTATCTTCGACTGTACACCAATAACTTTGGGTCGTTCTTGTTTCTTGACAAATTGTACATAGTTACGCAGTGCCACCATTTAATCAATTCTCTGCAACCATTTCCTGACTCGTTAATTTAATCGACGCGATACAATTATAACGCGATCGCTATCGTACGGCCTTGGGTTATCTAGGGTCGGTATGAGCAACGATTAATCCACGATTTTTAATGCCACTTAGAGATTTAATTACTACAAAACACTCTTATCGTTAATTCCAAAAAATGTGTTCGAAATAACAATATTGCAGATTGTACAAAGTTATTAATTAGGTACGAGTATTATAAAACTAATCCAATCCTCCATTGTAATTTCTCAAAAGCTTATGATAGAATCTTCAAAACAAAATGCACAAGAGAAAGCATTATACACTGCTAATTTTGAGATACTGATGCTAGTAAGGCAACTCATTGGTTTTCCAAAGAGGATCTCCTCTTACTTCAAAACATGAATTTTATAGTTCTGGTGGTGCTCTCACATTGGACATTATTTCTGTTACTATACAGGACCTTATAAAAACCCCCTACGAGGCTAGACTGACTCCCAAAACCACACAGACAATCGGAATGCACTTATTTTTTGCCCACCTTGTATAACGTTATAAAACAAAGTGTAACAAAGGACAGTCATAGAATTATACAAAGTCAAAGACGATGTTCGGACATTTGTCGGACATTTTTCTCAACTTCCATTTCTGTATACTGCGACCATATAACATGGACGTCTAACGCCAGCTCAAAAATGCCCCAAAAGCAATTGTTCAATTGTGCCAAGATGGGCAGGACGTAGCGTTTTTCTTAACACCCCGCGTATTTCGGCGCAACATCTTTGACAAATGTTTAAAGAATATAGCCAATCAAAACTTCGATGGACCAATCACAACTATTTTTAAATGGCGGTTTAAGTTTTTATAGGTTGATATTGACATTCATTACCGTGATGCATTGAAGAGGGGGTGACAGTTGTCAAATAAAATTCAGGACCGTTTTTGAAAGGCAATTTAATATGGCGTGCGGCTTCCATGTTTTAATTGTTCGTAGTCTGTATATGACAAACATTCCAAGAAACCCTTTAACTCCATTGCACTCGTCAACGCTGACGCCCATGCACCTCCGGAAGGCGAAGCTGATGTTCTTCTGGGTCCGCTACCCCAGCTCCGCCGTGCTCAAGATGTACTTCCCCGACATCAAGTTCAACAAGAACAACACGGCTCAACTAGTCAAGTGGTTCTCCAATTTTAGGTAAGTCCCTTTTATTTTTTTTAATCATAGTTGACATGGACACACTACATCGCCAATCTGCTTGTCGACTGAATTGAAGTGTCAAAGATTGTTGATAGGCAAGTCATCATAGTGAAACACACTGCTGCGATCACCAACCCGCTTGCTCAGCGTGGCGATTATGGGAATTTACCTTTTGATACGCGGTAATAGGAGACGCATATGTACAGTTTCAAATTCAAAAAGTATATTGTTAAATAAGACGAAAGCGAAATGGCCTTTTTTCGAGTATCTCAATAATAATCGAACTTATTAAGTTGGGTTTCATTTTTATGACATTTTTCATTTCGCTTTAACGAATGCCTTTTAAGAAACAGTGAAGTGGTTCACAAATCGTACCGATTTCAGTGTATTACTTTATATAGGTCCTTTAGCATATTACTCGTATTCTTCGGTATAGGTACACTACATAGACTTTTCTTTATAGAAAGTTTTGTTAAGGAATACTTTTTCTTCAAACAAATATGGAAAAAGGTGTGTTAGGTACTTTAAGATGTGTGATACATGGTGGTGTATTGACACTAAATATTTTACTATTTGATTGTGTTACTATTTCAGTTCAACTTTCTTTATTTTGTTAGAAATCAAATACGGAAAAACAAAAACCGAGTCGGGCAATTAAAATCCACAATAAATATACCCACGAAAATATAATAACTTGTTCCTTTAAAACCGCGTACTTTATGCTTTATCTACATTAGTCATGCATGTAAAACGATAATTCGCAAAACAGGAAGACGTCAAATACCTATAGGTATGCATTACTATGGATATGTATTATCACAAAGGAAAAACGGGCCGAACTAAAGTCTCTTGATATGTCATATCGGGTATATTGCAAAAGGTAATATAATCACCAAATTTAAAAATGTACAAACCGAACAATCCAATTTCTCCTACACATACAAAACCTGACTAATAAAATAAATAAAAAATCTTCATAATAAGTTAAAAAAGGAAAAGACGCGTTAGTTGCAAAAAAATTTACAGTCAAGGGCATTAATATACACCGTGATCTCTAATAACCCGAAAGATTTTAACCACGCATTTTTGATGTAAAACAAACAAAAAATATTATATGACTTTTGTCATTTTTGGCAAAAAAAAATTTTTTTTTTTTAATTTTCTTTTTCAATTGTTATTTAATTTTTGAATGTATTTTAACATAAAAAGTAAAAGTAATTCATGAAACTAGCACTTACAATGAGTGTTAAGGTTTTTTTTTACAAAAACCTCATTTTTAAGGGTTAGGGTTTTATTTCTCACTTTTCGACATCTATTAATGAGGTTAGTGAGACTATTCTCCATAATGGCACCAACGCCGTTAAAAAGACCTTTTGTACCGAGTTACAATTAGAAAATATTTTTTTTTCATTGGTAATAACTCTGAAACTAGGCGATATCCAGACCAGTTTATACGACATTGTAGTTTCTAAATGTGGTCAGGAACACACTGTTAAAATCTTTCGGGTTATTAGAAATCACGGTGTATATACACTTCTCTATACTGATCCCTTACAAATGTGTCTATATATTGATGCACTCGGCTGTACCACCTTAAGCTAATTGTGTGTATGGCTGTGTATTATATTTGGCATTTCGGACGCTATATCTTTACGTTGACTGTACCGAATATACCCACTTCAATATATTCTCATCCTTTTGTAGATAAATTAAATTTAGCTTATTTGTTGCTCATACCGGAAAGGAGATAGCGACGCAACCATAATATTTATTTTTTCGATTTGATTAGAACATAACCTCAAATCATGACATGCTGTATCTAAAGACTGTAATTTGATTAGACCCACCTTTTCTTACAAATTAAGCTTTATTCAAAACTCCCGAAAAAACAAATGATCTTTATGTCACTGACACAAGGTTCATTATTGCATCACAAACACGAAAACCGCACGCAAAATAAAACTTGTAAAATATTACCCCTTTAATAGGGTAAAACGATTGATTAATCCCAATCTGTGTAGTTGGAATCTAATAATAATGCTAGGGTTGTCAATTCACTATTTCCTGTTTACACGCGGGGTGCCACCCCTGGATTGCGTGTAAGTAAACAGATTAGAAAAGGAAACGGGTGTCTTAAACGGTTATTATGAAGTGAAATGTCAGAAAGTTTTAAAATTTGTTAACTACAATGAAATTAACCTTTAAAGCATTAGAGTGCTGATTTTAAATCGAGATGCCAAGACTAAAGTTAAGTTTTACCAAGGTGGGCCTCGAAACCACGTCCTCGGCTTTCCCCGTTGATGAATAAGCCATACGGTCTCAGCGGATTGTGCCAATTTTTTTGGGTGCAATCTCTAGAAAAAGGCTAGGCGCCTTCGATCAATACTAAAATAATTTAATATTTTCTTCGGTTGCCGCGGGGATTACACATGAAATAATTTAATCAATATGTATTAAGGTAGTTAACATAGGAATAGACGATATTTTTTCCCAAAATTTAATTTTCGGTTCTTTTCTACTATCTTGAAGCGCGGTGCCTAAGAAATAATGATTTCGTAACAAACACTTTCGTAGCACTATAAAGATTTCGTAGCACACTCGTAGCACTTCGTAGACCTGAGCTAGTATGCGCAGGCGATGTTTTAAAAATCATGCTACGCTTCGTAGCCTATTATAGATCTATTATAGTTTTTACGGAGAAATCGTCTGCTGACAACCCAAACTCTATGAAAACTGTCACTACTCTTTAGCAATGTCGTATGTCAGTACTCAATCCGAACTGAGATAAGAACTTTATTTCCAGTAGGTATTTATTACCTAGTGAGCTATGTACTAGTACAAGCTATAGCCCGCGACTTCGTCTGCGTGGAATTCAGTTAACTTAATACTATGTATACTACCCCATAATCTATATCCAAATAAAACTTTCATGAATTTTGTTTCAGTAGGTAATTTAAGAGTGGCATCACAATGAGATCTTAAATGATCGTTTATAGGATCTAAAGTTTGTCAAAATAGTCTAAGACCTTATTTTATTCCCCTAATTATTTCAAGTCCCTTATAAAATAATATAAACAAGTAAAAGGGTGAAAGCTTAGTAGGAAAATCCCAGATATTGATTATTTGAGCCAATTTCTCGTTATCAGTGATAAGGGTCACCTGCCCGACACGTGCTGATAAGAGTGATAAGTCTCCCTTCTTCCTATTAGTCAACATGTGGATGATACGATTGGAGCTTTGTAAATAATGCAGGGGCTCCCAAACTTTATTATTATGGGCTTTTGTAAGAACTAACCTACGCCCCGCTTTAAAACAAAAAATGCCATACGCCAAATAAATTTATTTTGACAGTATAAAATACTATAAATAGAATTTTTTAAATATGATAATCATTTATTAACAAAAATATAGTAACATAAAGGATAATTTAAATATAAATAAATAAATAGTTACCTATCACGCAAGCAATGATGGGGATATTAGGTACTCTTACGTAGAGGAAAGATTGGATTTCTACTATTTTCCTATTTGTCAAAAAATAAATGTAATATACTCGGTGTAAGATCAGGGTAAATTAAAATAAACTGGGTTGCGATGCGGTTTAACTTAATTCTGTTATTAGATGTTTATTTTCCGTTTAGTGGAGGAAAATATCAGAGATAGGGTACTTGCATAAATAAGGTATTCCCGTAATTAAATGTAAGAATTATACAGTATTGTTATCAATAATGTTTACGCAATTATTATTATGTCATTTAAAATATACTCCTACGCAGTTACAAAGAAGATATATACCGCATATAACTAATATAAGTTGTGATAAATATTGTAATAGGGTCACGCTTCCAATCTAGTCAAAGCATTTTTAATATAAAAAAAAACTTTTTTGTACATCCCTTAAATTACTTCCTACTTTACATTCCAACTGATAAATATACAAATTCTTAAAAAAACCTGTTGTGTCCGTACTCTTTCAAAAATGTATAAAAATCCTATAAAACCATTTAAAAACTCAATTAGTTTGCCAAGTTTGCTTTAAAGACACTTTTTTATAAAAAAAATGCTAATCAAAATACATGGAATATTTTTTTTTCGAATCTTCCGTTTTCATTTGTTTCACGTGCAAACACAGTGTTTATGTGTACATTGTAAAGGCTAATTCCTAGTCAGGGCATAAAAGTGATATGTTTATGTGTACATTGTAAAGGCTAATTCATAGTCAGGGAATAAAAGTGATATGGGTACTAGTCTTTCGCAAACACTCGAAGTCCCGTTATCACCGACATTTTATATTAAAGCTTTCTGATGCTATCTCAAGCTAGTATTATCTTTATCTAAGTGCGATATACGGAACTTGGTAAAAGCTTTGATATCGTATCTCTACAAGTGGGCGATATCTAAAGTAACGATAATATTAATGAAAAACTTGGTTGTGTTGTGAAACGTGTCTGCTATGAACATATATAACTCAGTTGTATACTTCAGAAAGGAGATTGAAGTCTAAAAACCTCTTTTTTCAATACAATGACAATTCGAAAAACAAAATAAAGTCTTGAAAAGAAATAAGCATCGAGTTTATCATCGTTAGCAGCCAATTTCAGTACACTGTAAGACATAGAACTCTGGACAAGCCTCGGGTTAACGCGATATCTATATTTTTGTAGCCCATATATCACTATAGCTAGAGTAGCCATAACACTACCTTGTAGAGTACCCACAAGACTAACCGCTTTGCCTCGCTGAATGGTAATGCCAATTCGCTAATTATGGATCAAGATTATGGTCACCTCTTAACGACTACGTTACGTTAATAACCAAGAATAATACAAATAAATACGGTTTTCTTATCATAAGGATTATTCCTACAAGTTTTCTAAATTCTCGATAAAATCTTTTAAAAAAAGTTCTTGCAAGTCCAATATGGCGGACGTAAGTCCATTAGTATTGTCCTCTAATGGCGGTATTGTGGACAACGGAAAACGGTCATTTCCTTCCCGATAACATCTCTGAAAGAACTGAAAGGGCGAGGGTAATTTTACAATCGCACGAACGTCATTACGTAGGTGTCCGGTGCAAACTTACCCACTGAAGGGGTAATTTTAAATTTATGGCAACATCGATTTACCGGGAAACAGGGGCTGGCTCATCTTTTCCATTTACCTAACAATATGTGACAAAAAGTATGTTTACTAGGATCAGTTGCCGTGTAAATATCATAACAATGGTAACTATAAAATGGCAGTCGGCTTCCTTCCTAGTCCATAAATTTAAGAATTTACATGACATTGTACTGATGCAGCAAATCGCAAGTACCTAAATAGTAAATTTATCAACAAGGACATGATGAAATGTTATATGTAAACGGTAGAAACGAATTGTTTTTTTGCTCCGTTTCGTAATGCTTTGATTAGATTAAACAATTTTAATACGTTATTATCAGTGCCCGGAATAGGTAGTGCCTATTTACCTAAACTTCAGAGAAGGACCTTACTAAGAGTGGTTACAACCACCAAAAAATATTATTTATTTTTATTGAACACGGGATTTCCCGGGATTCATAAGAGTATCAAATCGACATTTACTCAGACTGGGGGTCAAATTGTCTGAAAGTCGAAAACGTGGAAAAACTTATGGTTATTTATTATAATTCACACAATAACTCCAATGATAATAGAACTGATACTGATGATATTTTTGATGTTGATGATGATGATACAGATTGAAAATTGTTTATTTAGTAAAAATTTGAATGCAATAAATGTTTTAAACATATGATAACCAGTTTTATTTCAATTACCTTTTTCCACATTACAGTTTTGATCGATTTTCTACACAGTGCGTCATATGTCACGACACGCATTTTTCTGCATTAAACTATTGAATTTTAATAATAATTTGACCCCGAGTCTTATTATATGTTAATTAGGTACTCTTATGAATCCCGGGAAATCCCGTGTTCAATAAAATAAATAATATTTTTTGGTGGTTGTAACCACTCTTAGTTAGGTCCTTCTCTGAAGTTTAGGTAAATAGGCACTACCTATTCCGGGCACTGGTTATTATCGATCTTCTAATTTAAACTAAACGCAACAATGAACCTTTCTACAATTAAGCAAATTAGCATTCTAATCGAAAACTCGATTACAGAAGTCAAACCTTTCGATAGCCTTCGATAAGGCACGATAAATCGTTATTAAAAGTTTATAACTAGTCCGTTAAAAAACAAACTTTTTTTTAATCGTTCGAACAGTTGACAGACTTAAGCGCTCCACACACTGTCCACTTGTTAATGAGCATACCTGGAGAGTACTTAAGCAAGTGCACTTCTATCGTCTTACCTAGCTACACCTCGTTGCCGGTTCAAAAACACTTCCCTGCGAGACTCCCAAGTTTTAATACGATCAAAGAAAAATATGACAATTTCAAAAGGTTAAGAAGCTCAAAAGCGAGTACCTATTTAAATGGCGTCCAAATTCTTTCGTTTATTTACTCCCCTTGGAGAATAAGAATGTAAGCTTCAAAGTAAACCGCAACGAACTTTTCTCGGCCTCTCCGCTAGCGAACAAACATCCTTTACGCAAAAGTCAGCAAAGACAAATTCTTTTGGCGTGTAACTCAAAGAAGTGCATTGCAACAAAGAGCTACTCGTAGAATTAGCCTACACTAATTAGTGAGTCGTTTAAGTTATTTCACTTAATTAAGTGGCGAAGTGGTCTAGGCCGGCCGGGCCTGCAGCAGGCAGTGCTACAGTAACTTGTTAGGCAGTCCAATTAATCTTTTTTACGTAAAGTCGCGAGGGCGCGCTCACACGATCGCCGCGTTTAGAACTGCTTAGTAGTGTAAACGCGGCATAAAATATTTTCGAGTTAAAAAAAAAGTGGATTTGAATGCGTTCGTAGTTCGTGTGCAAATGTCATTTATAAAGGACATTTTGTTTTTATTAAGTAAATGCAAATGATTTGTATTTTTCTTAGTATTTATAAATATTATTATATTGCGTACCTACTTACTGTGTATGTATTACACGTGTGCGTGTATCTTGTGGTTGGATTATATGTCTTTCCTGAAGTCGGTATTTCCTACAAAATTTCCCAAGGATAAACTTCACTAAATTACTCAGCTCTTAGATACGAATAGGAAATACTTATGACTCGTTCGTTCTTAGCGTTCATATGTAACCTTTTTAACCGATAAAGTTAGCTTCAATTAAAAACGTAAGGTAATTTCTGATAAGCGGTTGATTTCGTAAAAGCAAATGAAACCTCTAAGGACTCTTACAGAAATGTTACCAGCCTTACGTCGCAATTTCCACACGGCTTTTTAAGTTGCCATGTTTACTGCTTAATGCTACGTACACATCTAGTTCAATAATTTTAATTTTAAAACTGTATTTTATTTGAGCTTGCTTTACTAACGCGTAACTATATACAGATGTGCGTATGAATGATTACTTTACTTCCCTCGCGAGAAACATTGTGTAACCTCTTAAATTTAATTGGTTGGCTAATACAGCATAACCACACTAATATACAGTCTTACTACAAAATATCACCCTTAACGTTAAAAATACGCAACTACATTAGATCCACACATGTCCTTTAAAAAGGACATATTCGCAGATGCCATAAGTGTGTTAGGTTTCGCGTGAGATGTGTCGTTTTGAGGTACAGGTGTGGCAGGGAGTCTAATTTACGTGTTAACATTTTTAATAAGGCCAGGGGGCGCGAAGTGGCCGGCCGTTTTCACGCCACGCTCGCACGAGCGCCGTAATTGCTACCTCACGAAGGAAGCTTATGAGTAGTTTTCCTTCAAATCTCTGCTAATTACTCACAAGTTGACACTTCTTATTAGTAAGCCCACTTTTTCAGTCGTGTACTAATTAAAGGACAAAATGTACTTCATGTTTAACTCTTAGGTATGTGAGAGTTTGTCTTATTTTATTACTTCGGTGCCTTCAGTTTTCGATTCTGTATCGTGATGAAAATTAAAAACGACTTATTTAAATTATTTGTGGGTTAAATTACAGTACATAAGTTCATTTTAATTAGGTTCATCTAAGAATAATAAAAATGAAATTGCTTAAAAAGTAGATAATTAAAGATTATGTCCTTTATAAAGTACAAAATCTAACGCTGTTAAAAACAATGGTCTAATTTCGTTAAGAGCATGAAAGAAGGATCCATTGAAACGTGAAGAACGTCGCGCCTCGGTACTAAATTCACGCTCACTTCCGAATTAGAGTTTGAACACACGCGAACATTACCTAAGCCACTAGTCCCTTCAAAGGCGAGTGAGCGATTAGCTATCGAGTAGAAACGAACAAAAGATAAATATACCGTGTCTGTAAAACTGACAGATGTATTTATAGTTGATGACTGGCTGTTTACAGTTTCACACTGCCGACAAGTACATTTTCTAAGTAATTTCACTCGCCCGCGAATATTTTTTTTCTCGCTACTCGTTCATAGCCGTTGGTGGAACCAGAGCCTAATAGAAGCGAGGTGCGGTTGGATATTTACATATCATTGCGATATACGCCATTATAAAATATTCACCTTTCACCGGCCTTAGTCGTTAATAATATAATTAAAACGCGACGCGCCTTACTTATCGCTGTCATCAAGAACCGGCCATTTTTGTAGTGTTCCGTATTTTAAATTCGGAAGCTCCTTTTCAACAAAAAGTTAAAATTATTTTTGTTATTTGCATCAAACAGAACTATTCCGTAAATCCGAAACAATTCAGTAGGTAGGTACTTACTGGCTTCGTATTTGGAAATCATTAACATTTGAATTGTTTGTTTCAAATCAGAGTCAGATAAAAATAGCAGTTCAGTACAGGTGACACTCCGAAGTTTAGCTCTGGCAAAAAATTAATCATTTCTCGCACTAGTGCGTTGAAAAAGCACCGTCTGTACTGAAAAATATATTACCTACTCATTCTCCTACTGACTTTTTATTTAGACCATACTTTCATTAATAGGTTTGTCTGCAAGAACCATTTTGTCTATAGCGACCTATCTTGCTAAAACGACACAAGTACAACAAAATTCAAATATCTATTGTGTCCTTCTTATAGGACATAAACTGCTTACGTAGTCATGTTCATCAGCTAATGAAAGTGTAATTAGAAGAGTGGTGGTTTCTTCCGGCCTTATCTTGTCTTCGGGGCATTACGTTTTTTAATTACCACGCCCAGGGGCAATCAACTTTAAGTACTTACGCTACAAGTTTATTGCGGGCCCTACTTTATGTTTCAAATGTGAATGCAGAACTTGTATTCGAGTGTCACAATGCAGGTATTTATATTGCCTTGGTCGGACTATTATTATTATATAAATATGTTACCAATATTATTAATTATAATTACATATGTCTATTCGATTGAAAGCGTCAATATATACTTTTTCATTAGCTTACTGGAGCTTGAATAATGAACCGAATTATTATTGTATAAATATGTTACCAATATTATTAATTATTGTAAATTATATATGTCTATTCGATTTAAAGCGTCAATATATACTTTTTTCATTAGCTTACTGGGGTTTGAATAATGAACCAAAAATGCATATAATACGCAGCAAATATTTCAATACTGTCTCTTACAAGTTTTTGAGATTACCTATCTATAGATAGCTATTACATATCTATAAATGTGTAATACGCAACGTATAAAATTAAAGCTCTCTACAAAAAAGTAATTTATTTTAATACAAACGCAACTACAGAACCTATGTCCTTTAAAAAGGCAAGTAATCATAGACTATTTTTAAAAACAAAAATGTAACCGTCGAGTTTATCACGCGGTACATGCGAGCCGCGCCCACAGTCTCGAAGGAGCGTCATAGAGTGAACTTAAAAAACTTAATATTGTTCTAATGAACACACGTTTGGGCGGGAACGTCACGCGACTTGTTGGACGCAATGTGGCTATGCCTTATAATTATTCTTTTTTTTTTAATCTTTAGCACATGGGTCGCGTTTTGTAAAGTTACATTTTACAATTTCTCTGTTTGCCTCTCTAACGTACGCACTTATTGACTAGAAAGAGAGCAGCAAAATTGTAAATTGTAATTTTATAAAACACGACCATGGTTGTAAAAAATTTCGCCGTTTTTGTATAACTTAGAAGTTTCATATTTGTTTAAAACTTGTCATACAAATAAAGCGCGGAAAATAATGATATTTTTATTAGAAGCAATATAACAATGTTTAATTTCTTCAGTAGTTTTTTGGTCTGGTAAGATAAGTAGGTACTTAAAAAAATCGAATAACATGGTCATGTTTTCGCGGCGCTTGTAGTTACAAAAATTATTCTCCTGACATTGTACTTTAATTCCATAATGTTTATTTCATAAAATAATACTAATCTACAAAACCTGACCAGTAGTTTCGCGTAAATTGTACATTGTAATTTTCATTATATTGTAATAAACAGTTAAATTTAGAAAAAAATATATCATGTTTTTTTACATGACAATTGTCATTTGAAGCAATAGATGTTACTTAAATATGTTTTAAGGTTAAAGTTCACACAAAATAATATTTTTCTATATTCTTAGTAACCACATCAGCTATCGTTATCCTTCCCACAGACGGAAGTTCTCTTATCTGTGGCACAGAAACTGACCAATCAGCGCAGATCTCCTCCGGACCATCACACTTGGACCGTTCATTTGTCCTTTTAAGTCACAACAGCTCATATTAAAATGGCTGAAGACGGTTTTTATTATTTTAATGTGGTTTGGTTTCCTTTTCTGATAAATGTCCTTTTTATATGACAAAAGCTGCGACACGCTCGTGATAAAAATATACCAGTTAAATTTACTTCAAACAAGTACTTCTTAGGCTACAATAAAAAAAATATCTTTGTAACAAAAATAAGGCATCATAAAAAATTTGGAAACATACATCGTTTCAAACTCTAAAATTAAAGTTCAGTTCATAAACTCTACAATTACGTCAACAGAATTTAACGAACTGATAAACTTTCAAAATGGCGTTGACACCTGTCACCGCATTCAAAAAAGACAAAATATCCACATTGGATTCGCAATTATTACTGACTGTTTAACCACCTCAAAGAAAAATAACATGCCATTACTTTTTCTCGTCGTTTTGAATAGAATATCTCGTCATGAGTAAAGTTATCACGAATTAATAACAATTTAATTGTTAAATCTTGCGCTATTTGCTATTAATAAATCAAATCCAGCAATTATCTTCAATATTTTTGTTATCCTTAATCTTCTTAAACAATTCATGTAAATGTATACTGTTAACATGTAAATGTAAATGTAAATATATAACCTATATTACTTAGCAAACTTAAATTTGCAGTAAATTCTAATTTTCTGTAGGAGGCCAAACGCTTCGCAGCCATTTTTTTTTAAATGCCGTCCTTTCGACTGACGGAAGCCACAGACTATAGTTTTACTGACTTTTTTGCGTATCCACATTAACCTCATAGTCATAACGATTTGATGACATCAACCTCCTTACGAATCACCGGTAAAGGCACGGCACTAGCCGCATGGGAAATTATTCCAAGTGCCACGGCTAACTCCGCGGCCCGCCCTAAGACGTAATTAATTAACGCACGTGTGTACACACCTTTACTTCACGTTTGTGTACACACCTTTATATTTTTGTGTCATGCATGATAGTGTGGCCTGTTTTTGTTTTCGATGGCGTATTTTTTTAATTAGAAAAGAGCCTTTTTTGTAATTTTTTTTTTCAAAGACAATAAACTTTTTCACGCGTATGGCTTTAATGACACGTTTAATTCATGAAAAATCACATTTTATATATTAAACTTTTTACATATTTCATAATTATCACAAAATTTCCCACTAAGTATTGATGGGTGATCTGAGCGTTTCAACCGCCTAATTTTGGTGGTATCATTTTTGCCGAAGTTTCTAAACGTCTCAATGTTATACTTCGTCATTGGTATAAGGTACCGTGCCTCCTTCAAATGACAAAGTAGCACATTGTAACGATTAGAAACTTCGGCAAAAATTATGCCACCAAAATCAGGCGGTTGAAAGGCTCAGATATTGACCCTGATATTTTTATGGGAGACAAAGATAATTTTGCCATGGGATTTCTAGGAAACATTTTGACATGTGACTTTTTTAATCAAAAAGGGGCACTTGAAACTGTCTCATAACCATCCAACTACAGCGGGCAGGCAGCCGTGAATGGTCAGAGCCTTAAAGGACGTTTTAACCCTTTTTTCGCCCGGCGGGGTAATAAAATCTCCAGGCACTCCAATGAGCTCAACTTTTGAAGCGCGGTACAAGACAGCGGGTCAGGGGAGGGGCAGGGCTGCACTTGGGAGGTAATCATTACTGGTTTTGTAGATCTAGATGCAATAGCCGTACCATGAGTTGGAAAGTTGGGTTTAACTCGATACGTAAAGCATTAGAATGCTCAGTGCACTTGAATGCTCGTTTGGTCTAAATGCACCTTTACGTAGCGGCAGTTCAATTTAGGGCTACCGATTTAGTGAATCTTTTTCCGTCGTATTATGACGGAAGCGTCCGAAATTATCTTTGTTTCGATTAATATTGGGATCAGGACATATTATTTAGTCAAGACCAAGAGCAGTCAATTCTGTCCTAAACGGGGCAAATAACGACTAAATTTAATAATTACCTAATTGCTTTCTCTTGCGACAAACAACTCCATAGCAGGAAGATGTCCTTCGGTCGAAACACAACACCGATAATGTCAAAACTGATTTACCTGTAAGAATCATAATAAGGTAAATTTTAGGCAGGAAATAGACGCCAACTGGATAATACTAATTGCCTCTGAAAGTTACTTGAAATAGGTCATTAAAATATGATTACGCAAACATTTTTTTTACCTAATTTAAAGTTTTAGGTCGTAACAGCCTAAATATTATTAAGATACATTTACACGAATGTATTCGCGAAAGTCAGAATATGCAAACTACCCGCATCTGGTTGCTTAGAACAAGCCGCGATAAGAAAGCAAAAGGTGTTTACGCGAAGACAAGTAGGTCAATAATGGCACTTTATCTTTATTATAACTGTTTACGCTTGAAAAAGGAGCATAACTGTGCATTTATTTTAATCTTTATAATTGTGCACTATGGAGGCACTATGGAGATATACATTAAATAACATAATTATTGTAAAGGAGTTGTTTTCAAATATTTGATCTTAATAAATTACTATTTTTTATAAAAAGTCAGCAATAAAAACAAACTTACTAAAATCATATTTAGATACCAAATAAGTACACAAAATTTGGCTAATAACGTACTTAATACCGAAAATCCTTGATCTGTGGTTTTCCTTTCTATTATCGTCATTGCTACGCAACGTAATAATTTAACTTAGATAAATAATGAAGTATTTGTGGTTTATAAATGAAAACCCAATATTCAAACAGAAAACAGTCAAATAAATCAGCAAAGTATTCACAAAGAAAACTTAAATAGAATAACACAAAAAAAATCGAAAAAACTTTTAGCGACACCAAAAACCGCAAGGCTAGAAATGTGTCAATATTAAAAAACACCCAGTCCACCCCTGGATCGGACGATGCAGTCTGAAAAAAAGTTTTTTCACTAACTGAAGCATTAATCCGCCCGGTATTAGTTTACTCGCGTTTACTTTGCATGTGTGCGTGCTTTGTGTGTGTGTGTGCCCCGCCGTGCAACTTTCAACGCAGACTGGAAAAAACAGAGAGATCAAAAGTTGCCGAAATTAACTTCTTTAATAACGAATATTTGGTAGTTTGGAGTTTTATATTGAGGTTGATTTGACCGCTGAATGTGTCGGAAGTTTCGATGTGGCAACTTTGCGGTTGATGTGTTAACACATTTGGAACAAAGTTTCTATCGTTGTCAGTGCATTTGAGTATCGTTACACTGTGCCTAAATAAAACGTGCACTATCAATACTTTATTGAAGAATTCGTGTATTAATATGTAGGTACTTTTGTATCTATATCTGTCTAATCAGTCACAGCCGTCAGTGAAAAAAAGGCGGCAAATTCAAATAGTCTATGGAGAGCCAACTCTTCGCGCCTATTTTTTTTTTTATTTGCTGTCATTTTCTACTGACAGAGTATAGGTAAAAGAAATGTTCGTTTTGTTGTTTTTTTATTAGCGGTTACAAAATACTTATATTGTAGTAGTTTGAAGCTCGTAGACATCAGATAAGTGGAAGGCAGAGGACAGACAAAAATACAGAGACTACTTGTAACTTACTCTGTCCAATGCAGTCATCGCCTCTCCTCGAAAGCTGGACCGTCCACTCACACACACAAACACAATACACACACACAGGTACCCGCTTTAATAACCATTGTATTTGGGAACGATCGAAATGAGTGTTTCGAAATTCAAAAAGTCAGTGGTGTTTGGAAACTATGGACTTGCGGCCAAAAGGGCTTAAGTCGGTTCGAAATTTGAAGAGATAGTGCGTTCTGTTTTTGAATGTGATGAACAAACGGTTATGAGTTTTGACGTTCATTATGTTCCGTTGGCGGAAATAAGGTGATATTTATAGGTTTATGTATCGTCAATTGTTCTTTTGCACTCGCGTTTTCATTTATTTTAGGACAGTATACGTAATTTTTCATATCGAAAGTTGAATTATGTAAAATAGTTAAAGAAATATGTTATGTAATAATTACAATACATAATAATGTATTTAATAAGAATAAGTACAAAAATGAAGCAAGAAAATCCATCTGAAATATTAAAGCATAAGTAGGTATAATGAGGCAAAAAGCTTAACTGGAACTTATTATCAATATTTTATAAATTTCATTATAAAACTGAACTGAACTTACAAAATTATTAACAATTTCTTTTGAAAAATGAAAACGTTACATAATATCATTTGAAAATCTTGAAATGAAAATCAGTACCAACTCACAGCTCTCAGTTTTTTAGAATGGACGATTATACAAAATTACGAAGTAGCTATGCCCGCATACGCAATGATGTCATAATATCAAATACTTAGAATCGCATTATATCCTTTAGTCGTACCTTTTTACATATAATCACGTATCTTTCGTATGTCAATGCTTTCTAAATATGATTCGTAAATTCATAATTTAACGATTTCCTGTTGCTCAAGCGATAGTGATATTAGTGACCCTAACGGTCCCAGGTTCATATTATTTTCTGCGTACCTATTTAAGTATCTAAACGTACCTTACGTACATATACATATACTTATTGTACAATTATTATCATCAGTACCCACAAGCCTTAATTTTACTGCGGGACTAAGGTCGATTTGTGTAAGACTGTTCCATAATATTTATAAATGTATAATCTTATCCAATGTACACAGTAAACTTCGTACAGTGAATGATTTAAACAAACGTCAAAAGTTATGCGTTATTAACTATCCCTCAATTACTCCAAAAACGATTTCTCCGTATTGCGGATGCTAACCCCTATTTTATTATTAATAGTTAATCTATCTAGAAAATTCCCACATCCCTCTGGGCGAGAAATCGGGTTCTAATGTTAGCAGGCAAGTCAACAATGAACATTGTCCGTAGTCCGTACCCCTAACGTCTTGGCGAAGAGTTGAGATGCGTAGAAGTGGCAGAAATTGTCTATGGTCTGACAAAAGATTTAAAAAAAACACGCATGCATTTTGATATTAAAATCGGTAGGTAATCCTTACGCGCTTTTTTTCACAGAAAGGTCAGAAACGAATGAAACTGTTAAAGAGGAAATTGAAGGGAATTTTATACAGGCATATACATAATAAATTCCTAAATCAATCAATTTTTCTAAACAATCCTTACACGATCGTTTTTCTTTCTTATAATATTGATGTAATAAAAATACACTAGATGGTTCTCTAATTCTAAAGTTACTAAAACTTTACTTTGTCTATCTAATAAGGAAAAAATATATTTTATAACGAAATTCTTACTGAACTATTTTAAATTTGAAGTAGAGTTTTTATTGCATAACCATATTGCGGTCAAAGGTTTAAAATAGTAACATTAATAGAAGTTTTTTAACATTCAATGGTTTACGATTAAATAAGTCACTAGTTTCCCTGTAATTGTTTTTAAATGAAAATTAATTTAGTACTTATAGTTCTTGCTTAACGTTGTACCACCAACCAAGGTTTATGGTTATCTCTAGAATGAAGTAAAAAGTTTTTTTTTAAATAACCGATCGAAGTTTCTCATGAAGGCATAAGGCACCTTTGTAGCTCTATGGTATAAACGGAGTTCTCACGGGAATCGAATGCCTTGAGGGGGACCGCAAGACGCTCGTCTCCCCACTTTGCACATTGTATTTACTTTTTTTTATTTTCTTACTTGGGCATAAATTATCAATTGACTTAAAATTTGCAGTACTTTAAGATTTAGTTTCAAGTTTGCACACTTATTTAAATACGAGTAGAAAAAATCCATTTATTAAATTTTAATCTTTATGCCTAATACTAAAAATGATGACAACATTCCATTTGATACTGGCCGCGTAGAAAATCAAGTTGACAAATTAAAAACAAAACACCATTCCCATTTCGAATTTCAAAAACTGCTTCGGAACTTCGGATACTGATTAAAATTGGAATAGAACGCAACTTTGACCTAAAGAGCGTTTTTTATAGTCAGTTTTTGCGATCGGCCAGCATCAAACAATGCGTCCCAAGACGTTGTGCACATGCAGGTAGCAAGATGCGTTTTCTTAAGAAATCCCAATGCATTTTTTGCACCATAAATCGTTTTTGGCATCAAAATAATTTTAAACCGTAAAACCGTCTGCTTAGAGTTGTTTTTTTATTCACGCGATTACGAACGTTGACAATTGTTATATTTTATTTCACTACGTTTAATCCATTTAGCCAATTTAATGTACACTTTATATCGAACCACTAAAGTTCACTTCACAACAAACTGCGCTTGCAAAAGTCGTTGAATTCAAAATCGCAACAGCTGATTCCGAATGTAACGGTTTTGTCTGAAAAAACGATACGTTCGATTTTAGGCTTAAGCAAATTTATTTAATATTTACCAAAGTATTTACACTAAAATACATTTTCTTCTATATCGAACCAACGAACTCGGCAGTAGCAAACTGCGCAAGAGTCAATGTTTCTATAGACAACCAAACTTCACACCTATTTTTTTAAGTCATTTTGCCAGTTGAAATTTTTTTTTTTCTATCTTGATAATATAATAGTCTGATTTTTTTTTGGAAACCAAAAGTTGGTTCCACTTAAGCCCCGTATGGCCTCAATGGCCTGAGCTGTAAAATTGGGTGTTTCTTTCGACCCGCATAGCGCATGTGGGCTCGCAACGTTACTTGCTTACAAATTGCTTGAACGATCGTTATCTCCGCTTGTTCTTATCTGGGTAGAAAGTTTGCATTTCCCAACTAGTGAAGGCGAATGCAGCGTATTTTGCGTAAATTTGCTTGAATCGTGACGTAAAATAATTAAAAACTACTCCAAATGTGTGTATTAAGTTTTCTTACCTATTTTTATCCAGTAAATAATGAATAAAAATAAATCTGTCATATAGCATTACCAAAACAGATATTACTTAAATAATTTGTAATGGTTATCGTTGAATGAAATAAAAGAGTATTAAAAGTGAGTTTTCACATAGGTACTCGAGTAGTTTAGTTGAAACAAATCCCAAATTAACACCCCGGACAAAGAAACTCAAAACCAAATCGAATAACCAACGTTGACTCAAACTATGCGCCGTCAAATTAAGCCAAACTGACGAAAGGCTAATGAACGACATTAATAGCGACGTGTGTCTGACACTTGAGTCACAATGCGAATAAAAAGGCAGAGGGCGAGGATTTGATTAGCTTCGCTCAGCTCGCTTCGCTCGCTATCTTCGCTTCGCTTACGAGAGCGAATCGAGAGACTCGCGGGGCTAATTACTTACGAGTTCGCATTCAGGTTTTTCACTCTTGAAACTTGTGACGCGTAGTCTCACGCGGGTTGTAATTGATTTTTGTTGAGATTATTAAGTTTTGTGGATGCTCAGGTTTTTGCCAAAGAAAAAAATATATCGTGGAAGGAATTTAAGTTACCAAGCGGAACAAGGAAAATTTAATTATGTTTGAATAGGATCTTCTTTAAAGTTATTAAAACGTACTAGCGACCAGCCCGGCTTCGGCATGGGTGCAACACTTATAGGTACTAAACTTCCTCTTGAATCATTCTGTCTATCAAAAAATGTCATAAAAATTCTTTACGTAGATTTAAAGATAGGACCAGGGACAGACAGCAGAAGGCGATTGTTTTATACTATCTTGTGTGATATCGAGTTAATAATTTTTACATATGGCCAGTAATAATTTGGATATCCATATCAAGTCATTAAAATTCCAAGTCTTCATGACGCACGGGATTATCAACATATTAGAATCATATTTTGTCCATACTTATGACGCACTTATGACCCACTTGAAACCACCGCCATCTGTTCTGACGAACAAATTGACATCTGAAAGTAATAAAAAATATCGAAGTGTTATATTCGATACAAGATATAATACCTTTGTCACACAAGATTCATTAGTAAATTCCCAAAACATCATTGCTCTATCAGGCCAGTAGCCCTATGATGGTCGGTATTTTATCGTTAGTCGTATAACTTTACCAACATAGGCCTACGGGACGCGTAGCCAAGTTTCAAATTAAAAAAGTAGCTATTCGTTTAAAAAGCTAACAGATTTTTTTCAAATCAATGGTACAGAAAAAAGATACACAAAAAATCTTTTAAGTCTACACCGATGCTCCAAAAGACACATTAAAAAGCCCAAATATAGTTCTATCAATGCGGTTAACCCCTAATTAGCCGATTCGAACAGCGAAAAGACATCTAATTATTTAGGCACTTCATTTACTTAGTCAATTAGTGCCTCCGTCGAGTGCCAATTAAAAAGATAAGTGCGAGCGAGATGCTCGACGTGGAGTCGACTCGACTTAGAGATCGCTCGAATATTCGAGATTCGAGTGTTATTGGCTTATGTGTCAAATGATTCATTTTTTGAGAGATGTGAAGTTATCATGTATTGCGTAATTTTATGTTTATGATTTTGAATATTTATTCAATGCATTGCTGGTATGTTAACAATACCTAATTAAATATTTCAAAATATGATAGTCTGTCGTTATAGTTGAATATATTAAAAATGTGCACAAATTAAAAGTAAATAAATGGCCATGCACTGCTGGATATAGGACATCTTCTATTATCTACGCGTATGGACGCATTAGGAGGAAATATCCATAATAGCCACGCTGGGCAAGCAGGTTGGCGATTGCATTAGTGTGTCCAATATAATGACATCAACACTCAATAAATTCAACTCTTACGATACACACGGAACTTGGATGGTGGCATTTGTTCTCGTATTCTTACTGCCGTCACCACGCGTCGCCTAGTTATGACCTAACTCCATGGCAATTCTTCACACACATAACATCACATCATCAGCCTATGTTAGTCCACTGCTAGACGTAGGCCTCCTATTGACGATATAATATGCGTATAGACGCATTAGGCCCAAATGTAAATGCCCATAATCGCGACACGCTGGGCAAGCGGATTGGCGATCGCAGTAATGTGTCCACTATGATGACGCTGCAGCCTATCATCAATCTTTTATAAAATAATGGTCAGTGACACTTCAATCCCTTAGTCGACTCTTACGATACCCGCAGGAGTTGGGGTGGTGACAAATGTATTCTTACTGCCTCGACCTCTTCACACACTCTTCCCCAAACCCGATCGTTTCCATAACCGCCTGTCCATCTTTCCAGGGAGTTCTACTACATCCAGATGGAGAAGTACGCCCGGCAGGCCATCAGCGAAGGACTGAAGACCGCGGACGACATCCATGTCGCTGGTGACTCCGAGCTGTACCGGGTGCTCAACCTGCACTATAACCGGAATAACCACATTGAGGTGAGTTTGACGATCAGCAGTGTTATTGACTAAGGAAACCGCCTTGCTAACAGCGCTGTGTCAGCGCTGCGGCAGCGTCGAGCTTAAAAATGGTATTCACTAAATGCACTTTAAACGACACTAGCGCTCGGCGACGAATGCGGCGTGAGCTGGAACTACGCTGCGTCGAGCCTACAGTTCGACGACGAGCTGTTCTATATTAGTGAATACCGTTTTTCGCACCGCTGCGCTCTGCGTCGAAGTGAAGGCTGTCTCGTCGTCGAGCTCGTGGACGAACGCAGCGTCGAATGTGTGAATAAGAGAATAGCATAGCAGTGCTCAACCAATTGAAAACTTAGTCTTCTTGAAAACTTTGGTTCTACACTGTACCGTTGTGTCAACTCTTGTCGTGTGGGGTAGGAGCTCTGTGGCTATCATGATCTCTTAAATGCGATTCATTTTAGGTTCGGCTTGACAGTTATTCTATAAACTGAATCGCATTAGTAGATCGTGGCTGCCCCCCTGGGCTTTAGCAGCATAGCCTTCGGCCTCGCTAACTGGCGCCCCTCTAGGGAATTCTTAGGGATGTCGGCCTTACACTAAACTTGGCAGTCGTCCCTCGGGTTCGCGTGGAGAGCGCGCCTCTATTGAGTCTTGAACAATTCTCGAGAGGCCTAAGTTTCATAATATGAAACTTATTACTCATTCAGTTTCATTGATATATCAAAGCGACGAGTTGTTATGTTGACATGGTTCTGAAGTAGACTAGGATTCCAATTCAAAGAACAACTTAGTTGATCAATCGTGACTGTTAAAGATTTGAAGTTTCTTAATTTAGACCTTAAGCCACGTCATATGTCAAGCAACTTAAATCATTTTTGATAGTTCCAAAATAATTTATGGAATATAATGATAGTAGTCAGATATAGGCGCTTCTGTTAATAACTCGGATTGTCATAACCCTCCTGTATGGAAATACCTTGTTAAGAATAGAATTAGCATGAAATGTCAGACCAGAGTTGAATGACATATTATACCATGGTTATTATAAAATGTAGAATGTTAAACAAATCAGTCCGCCCACTAAAATATGTTCTACATTTGTTCCTATGTCAAATCTGCTTACACATTATTATTATTATTGAAGCCTATAGATATAGTAATAAATAAAATAAATAAATAAATAAATAATAAATAAATATCTTGGGACATCTTTCACAAATCAACCTAGTCCCACGGTAAGCTCAAGCTGTGTCACACTGCTGGGCAAAGGCCTCCCCACTCAGTCTCCAATCGTCCCGGTTTTGAGCAATCTATGACCAGACGTTAAGATACACGTCCAGGCCGTCCCGCCGCCTCCTCCTGCTTACACACTCCTACTTGTACTTACGTATAATCTTATGAAATATAATTAATGAGAAAATTATTATTATTCCAGGTTCCGCCCAACTTCAGATATGTGGTGGAGCAAACTCTGCGCGAGTTCTTCCGCGCCATCCAAGGCGGCAAGGACACTGAGCAGAGCTGGAAGAAGTCCATCTACAAGGTGATCTCGCGGCTCGACGACCCCGTGCCCGAGTACTTCAAGTCGCCCAACTTCCTCGAACAACTCGAGTAGGCCTCGCCGAGGCTCTACGGCCTCGAGCAGGCCTCGCCCGCTCGAGAAAAACAAAACTTTTGGAAAAAATGTTTCGCACACCAAAATTATACGACACTCGCATTTAGGCCTTCAGAATCAAAATTATTAATAAAAAAAGTTAAATTAAATTATAAATTTTGAAGTTGGACGTGGGACGCGCGCAAGCGCTCTAGACAATTCATTAGGTTATCGAGTAAGAGAAAATTTAAGTCACCTAGAATTTTATTTCTGCACATAATATATTTCGCTATATATAATTATTATTATATTATTATTAAGTATTATCTTAAAATGGTTTTATAGTTGTGTATATTATCTTAAAAATCATTTATTGATTTATTCTTTAAGAAAAAAAACGATTAATATATTAATTGCTTAAGTTTTGATTTTGGTTGTTTTTATTTTGTTTATTATCCTTTTCCTTTCCTTCGGAGCAAGTTCCAGTTGAGTTGCAAGTGTTGCGTTGGTTGTTGGCCCTCGGAGGCACCAAATTGTCAACCCTTACCTCGTCTTAATTATTTTAGGGATATTTAACGTTAACCATAGTTATTAGTACAATAGAGCAGGGTTATTTTTCGATCCACAAATAAAAATAATATTTAACAAATTATTTTTATACTGATAGCCGGTTTTGTGTTCTTGCAGAGGATTTTATGATGAAATAGACACACAGAAATTCAAATAACATTACACATCTTTAGTTGAGATTACAGTAAGCATCCTTGGTTTTATTAAGGTCTCGGCAGGTCGGTAAACAAGTTCATTTGTCTGATGACAGATAGGGTTAAGTTTATATTTGTTAGAAGAATAATCTTTTCCAAAAACGCGTCGGTGTTGCGGCGCGCGCGCCTTACTATTGACACTCAAATATACAATATGCTAATCCAAATCTTCATATCTATACAGTTAACTGGGTATTCATGTAGTTCAGGTATTTACGTTTCCGAATTCTGTATTACATTTAGGAGTTTTTACAGTCGAGAAGGAAGCCCCTCGCCCCGCAGGCGGGCGCCCCGCGCCGGCTCTCACGCACACATAGACATTCGAACCACACCCAAACAGAAAACAATAGTTGAAGGCGACACACAATAGACCAGACCCCATCAAAAACTATACAAAATCATACTACAACACTTTCGGCTGACATACACAAAAATCCACTGGGCCACCTCGTCCGATCAGAAGTGCCTTCAAAAATGTTGATTTTTTACAAGAAAAAGTAATAAAATTAATCGAAAAGGGCCCTCAATAGTACCTACCGCCCAACCGAAGCCGGCGCGTGGCGTCCGCGCGACCTGCGCGTTCTAACGAACAGTATACATACACACACTATTATACTATAGAAGATTAATTAGTTTGATTCGTAGATATATGTAGCGCGGCGCTTGGCGCGTCACGCGTCGCGAGCCGGCGGCCTCGCCGCTGCCTCGCCGAGGCCACAAGGCGTCGGCGAGGCAGCAGGCGGCCTCGGCTCTCGTCGCGCGAGGCCTCAAGCTCGCACATCTCGATGTATTTGTTATAACATGTAGATGCCGGCCGTCCGCCCCACGCGAGGAAGCACTTTCATTTTCACATCCTCAGTTCGACAGAAGAAAACTTATTTTCACGCTTCCTATAGATATATTGATAGATAGTGTACAGAGATGTATAGCCGTGTACATATACGATAGTTTTAATACAGATGACGATTATCGAGTTACTATCTAGCCGACGGTTTTAAGTGAGCCACAATAGAAACGGAAAATTGTGAATTGATTTGCGGAATTGTACAAATGTTATATCATCCTGATTTTCGAGTACGTGACCCGAGTCGGGCAGGCGGCCGGCCTAGCTAAGCAGGTGTAAGCATTTTTCATTTGATATTGACACGTTTGTTATCGTTTGATTTGTAACCATTTGAACTATTACAATAATATAAGAGTACCTCAGTTTAGGACGAACCAGGCGTCGACTGGTGTGCTTAGAATAGCGTTCAGGTTAGGTGAGAGATACGGATAATTTAAGACATCACATCAAACACGCAGCCTCCCCAATTTGGTAACCGGTTTTTAGTTCCAAATTGCCCTAGTTCTCCGAGTTCGAATTTCGAATTCCCACCCATGAAACAGTCCAGCAATAGCCCGGTTTCAGTTCCCATGAGCGTCTTCCCGTCAGTCGCCGCAGGGTGTCATAATATCTAGCGTGCTATGTTACGTTACGATGGTTTTGTTAAATGTTGTCTGTTCCGTTCTTACCATAGATAACGACAATTTACAGCTAAAAAGGACCGTCTAGGGGCTGACACATCTTCACTCACGAATTGAAGTATGGAATTGATTACGTTTACTCTATCTAATATCGATTTAAGTACACACGCATCGGATTAGCCTTTTTAGCTCTAAATTGACAGCCGGAGTAATCCTTTAGTAAGTAATGAATCCGTTATTCCGATCTCTCCATAGATTCTTCATATGTACTAGAAATATTCGCAGGCTACACACACACATTACAATAGAACATATTGATTTCCCATCGACAGTACTCAACCGAAACCGTATTTTCAGACTAGGAGCCGTGAACTTTAGGATATGTTTTAAGACAGAGGAACCATTGTAAAAGTTTTCAAGCATGTTTTGTCCGGATTTTTTACTTGAGCGATGCACTGCGCAAGACCACAACGGATCGCGCGGTTCTTTAATCTAAGTTATTTGTTGACAATTTTCTAAATTAGTGTAAAGACTCAAGCTTGAAACATCGAAATATTAGTCCACAGTGATGCTGGGAGCTATCCCACGGAAAAAGTACAAAATTCGGTGTTGACTTTAAAACTCATGTTTGTATCTATAATGTATGTAGATTTATTGAAATTGCCCTTTCGGCGACGTCAGTTGGTTTGGAAGCTTTGTAATGTAGAGATAGAATATTCTGTTTGGTATATTGATGTATGGGATATTTATGTTACTCTTTTAGAACTTCGATTCCGTCTAAAGGTGTCGTTGGGCTATCATTGTGAAAGATATATGTAATTATTTTCAAAATTAATTATAAATAAAAATCAATATAGAATGTATTTGGTTTCACGTTTGGGTATTATGGTTCCTAAATTTTCGAAAATTGTAATAGACTCTATGTATGTAGCATTTCATTTTTGGAAGTTAGATGACATATAGATGTACCAAATAGTTGTATCAACTTTTCTATACTTGACAAATCATTAAGAAATGCTGAAATTTAGGTGATAATGTACTTAAGTATCATTTGTTTGTATCAAATAAACGTTTTCAAAATTGAGCACGGAATACTATTAGATCTCGGAACTGACACTGCCACGCTAGTACGTAGCGAGGCGTGTCCTCTTAATGTTTACACAATCGTCGTAAGCAGAGCTAATTTTGTAATGAAATTAAATTTAAACGAGTAAATGGAAACATATTTTCAATATCCTTGTGGTCTTCATCGACAGCGATCCACGTTTCGTTCGGCGCAGGCGGCGGTCGCGGGCTCAGTGATAAATTTAAAATTAGTTACAAAATTTAAAAAACGAAATTATTTTAGTAGCTGCGCTCGGCGCGCGGTTTGACTAGTGGTTAGGCGTTCTTTCGGTATCCTCGCATTTCGGCTAAGTGACGCCCGCCGCCGCCCCCCCTGATGTATTTAGTACAAATTTCATGATGTTAAGGTAAACGAGGCTCAAAGCGTTTCTTTCAGCGCCCCCGCCCCTCCCTCGCCCGACGTCGTGTATAAAATTTTATTCAAAAAGAGTATTTTTGTATTGAATATTTCTAAAGTGGGTGTAAAGATCAAAAATTCATAAATTATAGCGTTGACAAAAAGACGTTAGGTAAATTTAGAAAGTTATGCTTTTTTGTATTTAATTTTAAGAATAGCGTCGGGATATTAAAAGTTTAGGAGCAACCATTTGTAAATACGGAGGAGACGGGGCAAAGAGGGACGGGGTCGCATTATAGATAAAAAAATATTATAAATAACTTAAAGATGTTTATATGGTTCTGGATGTAAAAAAGATAAATTTAAAAGCGATTTTAAGATGGAATAATGTCGGTATTGGTCTCGGAATGGCTACCGTCACTATTGTAATCTGTGGGACTCGTACCTAGTGTAACGACAAACCTAACCTAACTACGCATTAATATTACGGTTCTTAATACAATACTTATACATTAATATAATATCACATTGTCATAATGCTTTAGTTACGAGCGTGTGTCTTTTGTCCGTGAATGTTTAGCTAACCACTGTTGGTGTATTTAGACTAAGGTGGATCATTATGGTTGGAAATTGTATCAAAAAGTCTAAATTGCCCCCCGGGGCGGTCGCGAATTGCGATTCGACATTCGAAATCAATTGGCTATACTAAATCTGATCAAAATTCTGGAAGTAACGGTGATAGAGCATGGTGACTTGTTGATACCAGAGGGGTGTTTCTTCGTCAATATAACGAGTAATAACTAATAAAGCTAAGCTTTTATTTGACTTACGTCTTTTATTTACTGCCCTTTCCTATTTTTACCACGATATATCGTAAGTATTATATTCATTATGTGACTCCAAAAAATACTGCTAATACAATTTAATTTCTGTATCATCGATCATAACAACATAAACGATAGCAATAAAGATAAAATTTTAAAGTAAAGTCGCATAAATGTTGACCTAGTATTCAATTATCCTAGGTAAACTTTCCTTTATTTCCTTAACATCGTGTTATAGCGATGACTATAGGTACTACTACTCTGTTAGGTTCCTTAGGTACCTATACCTAAATGTAAACATCTTGATACATATTTTTATTGTAAACTGCATTTTAAAATCCTTATGCTTAAGTAATGAACTAATGAATCAAAACTATGTAAATCACTGTAGTTCCTTGTCATAACTAAGTAATATAAATATTAGGTATACTTATTTTCGTTTCGTAATTTTCAATTAAAATTGATACCTACTGCCGATAAGATTCTTTACGTTTAGTTAAATACGAGCCAACTTTTCAAGCATAAGAGCATTTTCACTTTTAGGGACACCCAATTAAGTAACGACATTCGACAACTGAACACTAAACAATAAAATAGTAGACACGAGTTACGAATTTCGTTTTTGCACGTGTCTCGTACGACGTTTTTTAGTACAGATGGCCCTCCGAAGTTTTGAACCTGACCTGACGTAAAATGACACACTTCTCGCACTAGAGCCTAAAAAACGCGCCATCTGTACTAAAAACTTGGTTTTAGTGTTAATTATAGAAACTAGGTACTTATAAGCGATATGATAATATAAAAACGCCTATCAAGCTAAATCCGCGATATAATCTGCTTCCATATTTCTGTTTCATTAAGGAAACTATAATTATATTTTGGCTACTACCTACTGTAACAAAACCTAAATCCTTACCCTATTATAGGTAACTGGTTTAATAAAACAGTTTTTTAATGATCCATGTCCAATACGCCTACGATGATAAAATAAATGGTGATAAAAGTTAAGGATAAATATTCGAAAAATTTAGAATAAGGATAATAATTAAAGTTACTACGAGTACCTACCTATATAGTTTACCTACCTATGCACGTTAAATACGTATGTTGCTCCTAAGTTTTTTTTTATTGTTAAGAAATTTTAATATCTCATTAATCAATTATAACATTAGACGTGGTAGGTA
Organism: Thaumatotibia leucotreta; assembly: GCA_025490895.1. NCBI lineage: Eukaryota > Metazoa > Arthropoda > Insecta > Lepidoptera > Tortricidae > Thaumatotibia > Thaumatotibia leucotreta. The sequence goes on from JALPQI010006834.1 coordinate 49,173, forward strand.
CCTGTGTCGTGTACATTGAAAAAAAAACCACCAGACAGCAGAATGTTTTCCCCAAAGCACAGTCACACAGACCAAGCCCTGTTCTGGGTGTTATGTGGCTTTCGATTTTGTCTACAAGTTGGCAGATCCTCCAACAGCATCAAACTCAAAACGATTTGCTTTTTTAGGGTTCCGTAGTAAACAAGGAACCCTTATAGTTTCGCCATGTCTGTCCGTCCGCCTGTCTGTCCGCAGCATAGCTCAGTGGCCGTAAGTACTAGAAATTTGCAATTTGGTACAAATATACATATTAATCAAGCCGACAAAGTGGTAGAATAAAATATTATAACTTACAGAAAAAATCGGTCCATCCGTTTTTGAATACCTACGAAACCCTACACTGCGCATGGCCCGACATGCTCTTGGCCGGTTTTTTTATATATATATTGCGACATCTCTGTTGTTTCTGAAAGGTCGCTACGAATGGCCGTATGTGTTGTTTATTTACTCTTTGTAGTAGAGATGGCGTTAATATGATTACATTTCAGCGCCATCTACCGAAACCGTAGCATACTTAATACATCGCCAATGGACTAAAATAACTTCACTTTGTGTAAACGTTTTATAGTAAAATAATTTTCAATGCTTTATTTTTATTCTTCCTTTATTAGTCTTTGAACTGCTAATCCTATCATTTTCATGCAAATTTAAGTTTCTTACCTCATAGGATAATAACTAGCCACCCCAGTCCTTGAGTACCTATGTTTAAAATTCAAATGAACCAATTTGCCTAAATGCAAGTTTTCAGCTGACAAACTTTTAAGATGATCGGGCAATTGCGATTCAGTACTTGAGGGTTGATCACTAATTTAGAAGGGGGTGAAAACTTACATAGCAATTAGTGAGTGGCTTAATATATTCTGAAGTAGGATACCTAGGTATCTTCATTAAAGCTTTTTAAGCTAACATGGACATTTACATTATAAATTAGTATGATTTAAAACCTAAGCCTTACAAGTACTAAGTGCTATCGTCAGTAGGTATTTTATGTTACTAGTATTTTCTATTTGCTAGTTGTAACATTTGCTAATTTTAGGTTAAGAAATTGATACTAACTTTAATAATATTATGATCCTTGTTGGTCGAACTAAAATATTTTTGATTTTTGAATTTGAAAACGGGTACGGTCAAAAATATTTACTTGTACAATTATTAGTTAACAACAACAGTCAGCATCAAATACTTTGTAGCAGTCAAAGTAGCTAAATAATTTTAATACGATAATTTCATTTAATTTAGTACTGATTTTTCAATCCACAGTTAACAGTAACTGTCAAATAAATGTTAGCTCTATCCTTTTTTGACTGATGACCAGCGATAAGGACGGTAATACTTTTAACTGACAGATACTTTTAACTGAGGATTGAAAAATCAGCCCTTAGTATAGTGTACCAAACTATTTGCCTACCAATTATTTAATGCTGACTGTACACATACTTATTCCCTCGACTGTACAGTGGACTACTGTAGCAATGTATCCATATTTTTACCTTACTTGACTGTTACTTGTTGACTGTATTGGAACCAATTGGAATTCCAGGCCACTCACAATGTTAAAGTTATTTTACAAATCAGATTATTCTTCTTCTTCATGTAAAGGGATCAAATGAAATGATATAAATTATTAACTAAATTATTTTCTGCCAGTATCTTACCACTTCTACTCTTTGGGGAGTAGCTTTCCTCAGGTTAATTAATCTCTTAATACAATTACAAGTTTTTTCGACAACTATTTAAGTATATAGTAAATAGTATAGGCAGTTACACAGTTAGCTGTGGCCTATCCCACAAAACTTTACAAGTGTACAATTCTACAAAATTGTATAAATTCCCATACAAAAAGTTGTCAATTTTGTAGAATTGTATGCTTGTAAAGTTTTGTGGTATTGGCCCCTGGTGTAACAATGTATTATGGTTTGTGAGAAACAAGGACCTACAGCAGTTTTTCAACTTATTTATCTGCAAAATATTGTTTAGTGAAATATACAATAAAAATCTTAAAGGTTTTAATTTTGTGGAACAGCCTCTGTTATGGTATAGTCACATTCATAAATATAAACAACTTATTACCTTAATTCAGTGGATTAAAACAGTGTAATTATTTATCACCTAGATTGTCCCTAGTTACGATAACAAATTAACTTCTTAAATAAAAATCTTGTCTATAAAAGAAACATTTATTTTCTATTCTCCACTTAATATCACGATTAGCTTATTTACAACCAAATCAAAGTATTTTCTTTAGATGTTACAATTTCATTAGTATGGGGAAATTAGGGAATATTCCCAAGATTTAATTTACTTTATATGGTAATATTGATTATTTACCAGGATTAACAATATAAGTTCATCATTATACATTTACACTTGGACCAAATATCATTTTGAGTATAAAGTAACATTCATAGGCCAGGATTACACCAATTTTTTATGTAATTTTTATGGATGGACAAAAGGCTCTTACAAATAAGAAGTGAATATCCTTTTCTCATTTCTGAGTATATAACTCTGTCCCTAAAAGTTATGTCAGAGCTCACAGATGGACACCCGGCAGATGGCGAAGTAGAACTTCTTGAACACCAAAACAATGTAACTTTCAATGGCGTAACAATAGGGTGGCAGGGCTGGCAAAATGCCACGGACCCCCGACCCAAGAGGGCCCCGGCCCAAGAGGCAGTGAATTTAAATTTAAAATTAAACTGAGTACAATGTGACGATTTTTACTGATAGGGCCCCATCAAAATAATTTGCCACAGGCCCCAGATGGTATAGTTACGCCACTGGTTACTTTAACTGTAATCCCTGCCGTACCTCAACATCTATCACATGATTAATACTTTTGCTGAGAGTGAAAGAGTTAAGCATTGTTAACCATAAAAGTACCCCGCCTGTCAATGTAGTGTCACCGAAAGTGTTAACATTACTTTTTAGCTACTTTTTCTTGTAGCTCCCCAATGCCAAATAACATAAACTTGATATGTGCCTTGGTTTTAGCACTATGGTCTTTCAGCTCCTCCGCTTTCCTCTCATACGCCTTTATTCTCACATCCAAATACTTCACAGCCTCTTCTGCTGGAAATTCTAAGAAATGATTTAAACCCACATTCATTAAAAGTGTTGAAGTGTCTGGAACAGATGCCTCCATGAAAAAGTTACATCCTATATTCACTTGGGTCTTAAAACCTTCAGGGTGTTTTTCTTTTGAAGTAACTACTTCCAATGTGTGTTTTTGTTGAATCATGTCGGTGATTTCAGCGTTGATTTGCTGCAAACGCAAATCCACATTCTTTAAGTCCTCTTTTAGAACATCGTTTATGAACGCTTCGTACTTCGCGATAGATTCGTCGATCGTAATAGCCATGGTGATAGAACTTTAGTTATAAGTACTCAAAGTTTCGTTTAAAATGTCGTGCTTACTTTTTTAACTTTATAGCACATATTTCATTTTAGACGCCTTGGCAAATAAATGCAACGCAACAAAGCAAACTGGATTACTTAGCTAAGCTAGTTTATTAATTGATAAGCTACGAAACACATTACAGGACACGAAATGATTCAACTAAATTTTCCATCAAAAATGGCAATGCTAGTATTGCTAGTTTTCAAACTGACATTACTGAATTGTGACAGTGACACTGACAAAAGTATTTTTTCTCGTTTATTCCTATGACGAGGCGAAGCCACTATGCCATACTGCCTCCAGCGACAATAGTTGACAGTTTGTTCGGTTGAGAAAATTATTTATTAAGCCGCTCCCCACTCATAAGTGAATCCCGGCGCGAATCCGCGAACGCGAGTGCGACTTGATTTCGCATTAGTGTGTGGCCTTTATTTAACACGAAAAATGAAATGAGTGACTCCTTAGACTCTTATCCCCTTATTCATATAAACGTTTGTTAACAGACCGCGAATAATTATTTGTCCCTTTTGCTCTTATGAACACATTGTTAAGATCGAAAGGGACAAACAATTATTAGCAGCTTGTTAAATTGACAAACGTTTAGGAATAATGGGGTTAAACTATCCGCAATAATCATGTAAAGGTACCGATGTTTCAAAATTGTTAAGTTTGGAGATATTGTTATTCAAAGTTATGGACCCTAAGTACTGGATTTTTCGGCATCACGATATCGTAGCTTGCGATTCGCAAGACAAGACAAGACAAAAACAAAAAAAAATACAATAGTTATTTGTTATACAAGGGTGCAAAGTTGTATTTTACCCGCGAGTATGAAATTGAAACACGAGCAAGCGAAAGGATTCTATAGTTGAACCACGAGCGAAGCGAGTGGTTCTATAATAGAATCCTGAGCAGCGAGTGTTTTAACATACGAGAAGTAAAATACATTTGCACCCGTGTGTAACACAAAACTTTTCCCCTCACTATAGCGAGGAAACTCAAAAAAGGTAATTATTTGTTCACATTACAATCATCATCGGGTTAGTGATAATAATTTTCCAAATGCATCATGTATTTAATGCAAGATTTTGTCGCAGTAAACTTACCACGAAAAAGTAAACGCAGCACGATTTTAACACATTCCTGTAGTTACACACCAACGCCAATGCATTATTAAATCATTCTCATTCATTATTTTTACAAAATTATAACAGAACACCCTGAAAGTGGTTTAGTTTACTATTTTTATGCGTGTTCGAGTCGGTAAATAAAGATTATAACCTATAATATTCTTTGACAATGTTGACGTTGACATTTTCTGCGTTTTGTGATTGCATCTAGTCATCTTATCGTCATTCACTAAAACAATTGTTACTTATGGAATTTTAGGATTTATATGTTAAAATCATCATATTATATAAAGGTTTGTATTTTACACTAAATTCTCAAACAAATTATTTAATTATCATTAATATGGAACAATTTCCATGAGCATTTTACGTTTTGTTATTCCAAAACCAAGATCATTACTTTGCCACACAAGTGAATAATATGCGTTTTTACACGTTCGTATTAAAGGATAAACGAGCACTTTACGAGCTAGTGAGGGGAAAAGTTTTTTAAAATTACAATATGTGGAAATGATTGTTGCTTAGCTTATTAATGCACTGTTTAAATTTTCACCCCGGTTGTAAGCCAAACACTGTACCTATAGTTCGCGCTTTTGCACCATTCGGTTTTTATTGGTATTTTGGGCCGCGTCAAAGATGCGAAGCGCGAACTTGCAAGACTCCACGTAATGGCATGTTGTAGAGTAATCTGTTGAGATAAATTCTCATAATATTATGGCTATCCGATTAAGATTAACTTGTTTAGTATACAAGTTAGAGCTCGTGCCGTAAATAGAATTGATTAGCGGGGAAGAGACGGACTGGCAGGCCAATGCAACGCTGGGCGGATGAACTGATAAAATTTGCCGACAAAAGCTGGCTGCCCCAAGCTAGGGACAGGAAACTATGGAAGCAGTTGGAGGAGGCCTTCACCCAAAGAGGGGTTCAAATCAAAGAAAACTAACATTCAAACAAATTTACCTACTAAACTTACCAATGATATTGATTTGAATAAAAAGGCTTTTTATTTTATTTTATTTAGCTGTGAACTAGCTTGCGAAATCGCCGTAGAGTGCGAGTGTGTTCATCTTTAGGTACATATTCATACTAGTTTTAATTAGATAACAATGAGAGTTTAACTTGTCAACAGATTAGGTTAATAAGTACCTAATATTCCACCATATGCATATGCAGTGCATGTCATAATCATAATGCAAAGGGCGAAGGCGCGAACAATATGTGAAATTGTTTCTGTCACTCTAATGACGCCTTCATTAGATTAAGGCAAAGTGGGAAAACACTTGTAAGTTCTTACGTAAATTGTAGGGACGTAGCTATACTAAGGAATGAGATAGCGATATTCACCTCTCATTCCTTAGCCCCTCGTGTGTCGCGCATATTTTTTTCTAATAGTTTCCTCGTC
>JALPQI010006835.1:0-49077 GCA_025490895.1 Thaumatotibia leucotreta
TTCACGGTACTAAAGCAGTGCAATGTTCAATTTATTCGACTGATTTGATCGTTTCATGGTCAATTTACTAATCTGGTAGGTATCGCGTAACTTTTTACGATAGATTCTTTTGCGAATCTATGGTTCTATGTTATGTTTATTTACTTATGGAGTAGACAGACAAGTCAGGGGTAATAGTAATAGAAGTCAAGTATAAATGCAAATTTATGCAACTTTGATTACCTAACGATTTCTTATTCTAAAAATTACTGTTACGAATTCACTTGATGTATAAATGGATGCACCACTGGGCAAGTTCCGCTAGTATGTGTTGTCCTTGCGGTTTATAGGACACATCCTGCAATACACATTCCCATGGCATCGCGCGGGTTTCTGCGCAGGATATTTTTGCCTCAACTACTACAAAGGCGTCTTATTTTGGAATATGATCGATAATTTTATAACACCAAGTTTGATGCATTTTCCTATTTCATAACTCATTGTTATAAATAAATTATACACCAAAGCCAAATTTTTCAACATTTACATTAGTACAAAGTCCTAAAAGGAACAAACTACCAGTAAAAAAATCCTGATTGACACGAGATCCGAGCACAGTGAATTATGAATCGCCTTCAATTATTTTTTAGGCAGACATATTAATAGGCCTTTGTGGGGATTATATTAATCCGCAACAATGCGGAACATATTTAATAGACATATCCCCAATGAAAAGGATTGTTCATTTTTTGAATTGGTGAAAAAGCAGTTACTCGTACAAACTTCCCTTCGAAGCAGTGTTTATAAACCGATTGTAGATCATATAATTATTATTATGATTGACACAAATTTACGTAAGTTTTCTTACAATACTTCAGCAAACAAACATGGTCTCAAGTAATTGTTTTTATCAATAACTAAAAAATAACGTAACACCGAATTCGAATATGATTTCTGGTCAATTGTCATCATTTCAGCTATTTGCTGCCCAATAAAATCTAAAATCAGAGATATGTCTAAAATCCTGTTGAATTTGTCAAAAAACGCTAGCGTCACCAAAGCACAAAGAGACCACCATGTAAATTATTTTAGAAGGTACAGACTTGAATTATCGTCCTCGCACAGTAATAAAACTCGAACATGTGAAATTTTATCAGCAAAGAAGGAACACATTGCCATATTTCAATGGGCCGAAACGGCCGCCGGTTTGCCGGCGCAAAAATATTATATTAATCTGCAAAATTACGAGCATTACATTATTGTGTTCTTTACAGTGTGCGGTATTTATTGCGCTAAGGAGCGAATCGGTAGGCACTTAGACTCTGACTCATTGTCGTGTGCTATAACATTATTTTCTGGCCAATAAAGAGTTGGCATAAATCATCCAAATTTAATATATCTATTGCACGTATTGTGAAAACACGAATCAAATTATTTATTAACTAAATATTTTGATTTGTACTTTTTATTTTTCCCCAGTAGTCGTACACTACTTAATACTATATAAATTATAAATATTAGATGTCATATACTACGAAAACTGATTACGTGGGTTCGATCCCCACCTCGGAAGTTCGAATCGTTAGGTGATCGATCTTAGTCGTTTTTCTTGGGTATATGACATCTAATATTTATAATTTAATATATCTGCATATATACAGGATAAATTTAAATAGTGAATTTTACCATATTAAATGCTTCACAAGTTACTTAAACTCGACATGTTATTTATTTGTTTGTTTTTGGATTTTATGGTTTTGTATTTTTTGGCCTTAGGATATAAAAATGGATTATTAAGACAAATTAACTGAATAATTTAAATTACTTCGCTAACAACAGTTCATATTCAACAGCTTCTAACTTCATCAAAAATATAATTTCATGAAGGCAATTCTGTCCATGTTCTGCATATGTTATTACACTCAGTCCAAAATTCGTTGACCTACAAACAAGTTACAAGAAGATTTTACTGTCTCGTTTTAATAAACTGCGAACATAATAAAACTGCACATTAACTTAATTCCCTACAATCCGGTTTAATTTTCTCATGTGAGCCCGATACCGACAGTAAACAGCATCCTTATAATTACTAGAATGTCCTGGAGGTATTAAAAATAAAATGGCAATTGAAGCAATGTCGGCAAATAACTGTTTCGTCTCACGCTATACATCACAGGGGAAGAATTTAATCAGAAGAGTCCTGAGTGCGGTATGCCGATGATATCTAGGGACGCTCATTGGCGGGCCACGAGCCGTACAAATTGGAAAGGTGGAGTGTGCGAAAGCAACAAAAGGTAACAATTGAAATTTTCGAGATGCCTGTTACATTTTTGTTGGTTGGGGCACGTACACCGCTGCGGGAGACGCCACGCAAGCCTTATGTGTGGTTGCCATAGTATTGTCAAAAAATCCACATCTACGTGACTCTGAGCAGCATAAAAAATGGATACATATTGCTTAATGTTCACGATGACTGTGAATAATTGTAACATTCCGTTGCAATTTCTATTAGATATTCAATATTTCATACTCAGTGACGTTTCTTCGACCATAATGTTCATTGTAATAACTCTATGGACAACTATAATATGTTATTACCTACTAAGGAAATTACATCAGCGAGGCCTGTCAATTTTCGAATCTGACTTACTTATCGTGGTTCTACTGCTGCCAGTGTGATAGACATATCGCTGCCTCAATATAACAAGGTTTGCATATCCTATGGTGCATTTTTATCTGCTTGAAATTTGAAAATTATCACACTGACACTTCGTCCAAATTTAATTACCCCGAAAATGTAACAGAACCGTGTAATATTGGGGTAGAGATATTTCAGCGGATTTTAATTTGGAGTAGTTTTAGTAGTTGATTTTTATTCTTTGATACGAATAACGTAGCCTGTAACAGATTTCACGAATTGACAAAACCTTGCTGAATGTATTAGAAAACTGGTTGTTTAATCCTTGGTTTATTAAGGTTCATAAATTAATCGAATAAGAATTTGGCAACAATATAAAACTAGTAGCTTAATAGTGTTATTGCTTACACTAGACTCAGTACTGTGATACGAAACAGTAGCTCACTAATTAATTTGAATAGTCAAACAGACGATAAAATTATCATGAAATTCCTTTAGGCGCTATCACAAATACCGTACACAGAAAGACAAAAATTCGGACTGGCCTATCAGTAAACTGTCTTTAGACAATAGAAGTCAATATCGGTATGATAAGTATTGAATGTGATTTTGTGAATGAGTCACTCAATCACTCATCAATCATTAGTCAGCGCCTACGGCGCTGGGAGTAGACAATGCAGGCAACTTGTTAACGAAATAAGGCGCACTGATTTGTAACAATGTCTAACAAGGGCTCTTACTAATACCATTTGTTAAGCTAGTTAATAACTTGTAATGCTTATTAAAATCTTTCTTTGTATTATTTATAAGAATATATGAAGATTTAACATTTTTTTCCAAAAACCTATATTTTGTTTTGAAAACTTAGATTGATTGATTACCTATTTTGAAAAAAAAACGTAGAAATACAACAAACACATTACTGTTTAACATAAGGCATCGTAAAATATTCAGGAAGTATTACTTTTCCATGTAAAATTTTAATTACCATTATCTTTATAACAGGTCAAGCCCACTACTAGATACAAAATAAGTTACTTTTACTAGCAGATTAATATTGTTATGTTTAATTGCGATATGTAGTATGTGTAGAAACGCTAATAATTTGCCCGTAGCAAAACAATTCGATATGTCGATTATAATAGCAGAAGGCCGAGCTATAGATATGCTTCTTAGCTCGTAAAGTTACCACTACGTCAGAAATGTAGGTTATAAAAACAACAATTCAAAAATAATTCCAAACCAACCCAAACGCAATTAGCGGCCTGGTCCGTTTTTGAGTGAAACGGCTACAGCCGAAAAGGGGCGCAAAAGCGCAGATGTCGCCGTCACAGGCGATTGTTTGCAAATAACAAAACGCGAGGTATGCCCCTGGAACTTTTTAAACAACAATGGTAAATGTGACTATGAAGCCAATAGACACATACGACATTATTTAATTGAAGATACGGAGCCTGGGTCCGCGACTTTGACTCTTCAGATTAATAACGTTACAAACGATAACCGTGACAAGGCACATACGTCGTTGTTCTGTTTATCATTTTGGGGATTCTAATTGTGCCACGACAATGCGTAATCTAACCGGTCGCTTTCGGCGGCACGTATCGTCCCTAGTGTGGAACAGAAAATGCATAGAGACTCATATATTACTAGGATTTAATTTCATTTGCCATGGCATTTACGCGCTCAAAATATCGAGTGTTCATGTCTTCAATGTTACATGGTGAACGTCGCCATGTCAACTAAGTGACACTATATTTTTTAATTGCTTGAATGTTAGTACCTTACCTACCTCATATAAAGAAGAATATATTCTATCGTACTAATACTTTATTGTTGTCGAATCGGAGTTACTTTTGTTTCATAATATGTAATTAGTTATTCAAACTAGTAGTAAAGCATGTTTGGCACTAAAACTTTATATCACTGGTAGATCTAGAGGCAGACCCAAAACAAAATGGAAAGCTGTAGTGCTAAAAGATGCTTGTCAAGTTACCGATAACGATGTCGAAGATAGGGCTAAACCACGTTGGACTAAGTCTTGGTAGAGATAGAATGGTATAGCATGTAACCTTTCAATTAACAATAGTATATCTACATAAATACCTACTTGCTTATTGTTTTCCTTGTTTTAAATATCTGCCTAAGGGTCGATTTGATCAAACTTTTATTGGAAGAATAACGCTTATGCTCGCTCTCGTACAGTAATGTCAAAACTTCACAGTAATTTGACACTAGTAAGCGTTATTCTTCGAATAAAAGTTTGGCAAAACGCAACCTTAGTAAAATGAAATATATGGCTCAAATAACCACCAAATAAAAATAAATAAACCGACTTCAACCGATTTCTCCAAGATTCCCGATTTGTTTCCATCATCGGTTTCCTCAAATCCTACTTTCTGAATGCAAATTTTTGTAAACGAAAGATAATTACCAAAAGCGCCATAAATGTACCTATAAAATTTGAAGAGATCCCTCGATCTCTCCAAGATCCCATCATCAGGCCCCAACTTGGTGCCAACGGGACCATCTCGGGGCAATACACGTTCGATCACAAAAATAAATTTTAAAATCGGTTCATTATTCTCGGAGATATCAGGTAACATACAAACAACAACAAAATTTCAGTCGAATTGAGAACCTCCTCCTGTTTTTGAAGTCGGTTAAAAATTAAACATCTGTTAATAAATAAGTAAGACAACTACGCAGTTTGAAATTTCTAAGAAAATAGCGTTGCAAGTGCACATCTGCCAGCAGATGTGTCAGCACTGTTGGACATCATTGAGCAAAAGTAGAGTATCTCTTTGTTATGTTCATTACAAAAGCTAGTAAACACGGGCCACCATAAATCACAGTTCATCCACTCCTTGCCGTTTATAGGCCACCCTGGCCCACCAGGTGCCCTGTGCCGGATAACCGTGAGAGTAAAGCATTTATAAAAGCCCTTAAGGCTTTGAAAAACAGTATATTATCGCTTGGATTACGTGGTTTGAATATCGTGGTTCTAAAGGAATAAGCGCACATCGGCTCTCGCGCGCCAAATTGCTCGTGTCGCGATACATAGCACTGCTAAGGGCGTTGTTCACGTGTAAAATCTCTTCAATTTACACGCTACAGTCTAACCCGCCGAGGGGTTAACACATCGGTAACATAACACTAATGTTTAACATTAAGTTTAATTTTGTAATCGGCAAACAGGATTACGTTTTACTTCCATGTCGTTGCACATCGTTCACCCTTTACCATTGAAAAATTGAGACGTACGTTTAATGCAAATATTGGTACGAAGGAAGCTTAAGCTCCCTATTTTCTACTTACGGTGCATTTTGATTGAGTTGATTGCGAGTGTTACCTGGAAAAAAAAAGATAATGTCGGTTACAAATAATTATTTAATTTATGCGTTTAAGAAAAATGACAATCATATATTATACTAACAGTCCTAATTCTACGTCATTTCCGTTTTAGTAGATACAGGGCTGGCCCCGCCCGCTAGACAGGACGTTAATTAGAAAATTATGTGGGAAATTATTAATAGGTCCGCCGTGTACCCGATTAGATAACAAACTAGTCCATTAGCCGCGCAGGACACGGCCGCAGGAAGCCGGAACCGAGGGGTTATCGCTTTTGGGGCCTTTATTGTAAGGTCGACATTGAATGTGTTGAGAATAATTGAAAAGGACTTGGTGGCGGAGTAGGTAAGATAAGGCAGTAGCAAACAATACGGCGTGCGATCGTCCGGGGGCGGGTTTGACGCGTGGTTGAGGAATGATCGGCGGCGTGGAAATGACGACTTAATGGATTATATGTGTCCACCGACACCAAGATAAGTGTCGCGCCGGTATCGGGCCCGTCCGAGGAGATTAGGCACCGAAATTACAAAAATTAATAACATAATGGAAATCCAGAGAATGATTTTACACCTCGATGAGCATGGGCGATAAATTAAAATGGATGTTGAATAAGTTATCTCCAGTATTTGACAACTTACTTTAAATTGCTCTGAATACTGCTCGCCAGCGGTTAATGGGATCTTTTATTTTCCGCGATAGGTCAAAAATCTGATTATTTCAAACGAATTTGTTTAAGAAGAGAAGTAGAAGCGAAGTATCAGTGAAATACAATATTTTGTAGAACTAGACACTGACAAAGCTATCGTACGCTTACCGCTTACCTATTAGCTGATTAGGTACTACATATCACTATTAACATGGATAACAAATTTTCAATTCAGTCACATAATTGTGTGCACACTCGACGTTGAATAAAACCTTAAGAAGTAAAATGTTTATTTTATTTATAGCTATCGCAAGATACTGACCCACATCAACCACATGTACCCACGCGAACAACACACAAGACAGTTGCATGATGCCATGAAACACCGTAAATTGAATTCGGATCGCATTGTTAAAACTCACAACGGGCGTGCTGCGCGAGCCCTCGAATGGACATTAAATAGCGTCACAATAACCTCAGATTTGCCGGCAATCTATTCTATTATTCAAGCAAAGCGAGAAACGCCTCGCCACTTACGACAAAAAAAGTGCAAGATCTCCTGCCCTTTGTTCGGGACTTTCTGGGTATGTCTGGACAAATGAGCCGTGGGACCCGTGGTGAAATATTGATGCGGTGTCATAGTGGGACGGACGCGATTCCCATTACAAAGCCATTTGCGCTGTTTACATAAAGGAGGAGGGCCGCAAATGCCGTAATATCGAGTGCGGTGCGATTGCAAATTTTCCGCTTCTCGCGTGTCAAAGGAGATTATTTATTGCAATTGAGATATAGAAGGCGCCTCGGGATCAGCCAGCAACACCTCGCATAAATAGCGGCGCGCGACGGACGCGCCAACCGTCCCTATCATCCCGACACCAAATAAAATTATGAGCAAGACTATTTATTACAGTAGATTAAATAGGGTATTCATCTTTAACGAGCCCATAGAAACTCTACGAGGCTCGCGTAATGTTTCTCAAATAGCACAACCGGGTGTGCAGCCGAGTTTCTTGTCACAAGGAATTAAGTCAGGGCTGTGGACTGGTAAAATATTATTTTCGGTTAATATTTTATTGAATGAAATCATTTAATACTTATAATAAGTTAGGTCATCAGGTTGAAGATGAAAAAAAACGAATTCGAAGAATTGAAAACCTCTTCCTTTTTGAAGTCGGTTAAAAAGAAATAAATATGCAGTGAAGTAATAATTTCAAAGGAATTATGCGGTTTCGTTATCATTCGTCAATATGTAAACACCTAATAACATCGAAGGTCAAACAAACACAACTGAATCATAACAAGCATAATGGATTTGCAATAAACAATACAAAACTTTATAGGATTCATATGATTAAGAAGATGAATAATATTAATATAATATTAATATGTAATGTAAGCAAATTTGTACAAAGTTACCTATACCTAAGATAAGTAGCCGGTTCTATCATATTTCTTTCTAAGGAACTTCGTGTCAGAATTAATCGTGATAGCATGAATATCAATACTGATAATTTCCTAAAAATAAAATGAGCACCACTTATACGGGTTTTAGGTTATTAGTATAAATCATGAGAACTGTAATCTACGATTTAGCAAGAACACAATTTGTTAAATCAAATGGTGTTCACAAAATTGGTGGCCATGCAAAATGCATAATGTGCGGATGTTTAATTTGATGAGCGGTTGGAGTCGAATGGTGGGAAATTATATCAAAATCGTTTAACTAAATAGAGGGGCATTAACAAAAAAAATGGAAACCGAAAAATTCCGGGCTAAATTGCAACGACCTTTCATCATGCATCCCCAGCAAAACGTTTTGTGTTGATCCTTTCTATGTTGCAAGTAAGTTGGTGTAGGGAATATTTTTAACGGCTAATATTTAGCTTTTTGACGATATTGATATCTTTCATTGGCAAGCATAGGTATAGGTACTTAATATGTTTTATTCTAATTAAAATATTATCACTCATGCTAGAAATTCATAAGGACATCATAAGAAGTATAATATGGTTAATTAACACTCTTAAATTTATTACAATAATATTATTTGCAAATCTTAATTTATTGTCACTACATTCAGCTGTTTCGATATTGTTCTCTGGAAGTAAACAGCTAATCATTATTATTTACGGTTAATCTGCTACAGACATTCAAATATAAATTGTACCACATATATTTGCAGCTTAAGTTTATTTTTCTAATTAAAATAATTAAATGCCTTTTCAATCATCGGTGTTGATACACTAAAACGACCTAATAATGTGACTATACCGACTATTATGTAGAGTGTCTACATCAATTTGAATGTGTAAGTATTTTTTTACATAACCGAGCAATACCTAAAGTAAATCTACCTGTGTGAATGATCCCCTTCTCGAATATTTTCAGTTTGTATTCTGGCCTAATATTGTCCGTTTATCTCAATAATGCATAATTAACAATACATTTCCACAATTTAGGTATGTATTTAAATTCCTAAAAAAATTGGGTCAACCGTGTTAAACTATGTTACGAATTTTGAATTGAGAGTTATCGTTTTTAAGTGAATTTTAGTATTAATTGATTGTGATATTTTATTATATTACCTACTTTAATAACCACAGATTATTCAAATTAAAGATAACAAAAAAAAATTATAAATACTTTTGTACCAACAGATATAAAGCCAGTTATAGTGTTGTAAAAAGCTAGTATTCTCTATAGTTCTAGAGCTCCATGTTTCATAACCACTCTACCGTTTAATTGCCGAAAGGGTAGAGAAGTAAAATAAATAAAAATTCCATCAGCGAGAGTGTTAACAAGCAGGGAATATACCAGTATGCTGGCGCACTACCTGGCCAGCTGCCTCGAGCCCCCACCATGCAATGCACGCCTCACCCCGCGCACCACCATTCTGCCGTCTCCCTCGCACTTCACCACAAAAGCTCGTCCATGCGCTACAAAAAGCGGTTTTGCTGTGTAGTGTTGTAAGTTATCTATCCATGTGTGCGTAAAGTGTATTTTTCTGACAGGCTGCGTCGTGAAACTAAACGAGCCGCGCTACTTCTAAAGCTTCGGGCGGTTACAACGTTCTAAATTAGGAGTAACATTTACCTGTTGGAACGCGTGAACCGGCGCGGCCTTGTGCGCGAGCGCAGCACAGGTTTGACTCACAGTCAGTTCCACCCCAGACCTCTGCGCGGGTGCCCGCGTTACTTGCGCTCAGTTGTGTAGTGCCGAGCGCACGATCCTGTCCAATTAGTGTTCTCGCGAGAAACGAGTTAAGTGGCCGGTTTAACTAGTGATGTACTCAGTTTAGCGAAATGAACTAATGTGCGCCGCTGATGCGAGATGTTTTTGCGGCCTTAGTGCAAAATTATAACAAAACTATGTAATAAAATTAAGTGAAGTTTAGTGAAAGCGAAACAATGTGTGGTACGTGGTTTGCAAGCGCCTTGTTGGTGCTAAGCGCCGTTTTAACGACGTGGAGTGCGTCTCTGTCGGCTACCACGGGAGCGAGGTACCAAGCTCCCGATGAGTGCCGGTGGACGACCGACGACGACGGCTCCGGCGTGGCGCTACAATGCAGATTACGGACTATAAATAGCGAATTAGAAAACACCAACTTCAGCGCCATTCAACCGCATAACACAGTGAGATTGCGTTTAGAATGCAGCGATGCACTTTTCTTTCAAAGTTCACTGTCACCCGGAAGTTTCCGACAGTTGGTTGAATTGCGGGAGCTGACTATCGAGTACTGCAAGATCGGGAATCTTTCCGATGGCGCGTTTACGGGTCTTCGAGAATTAAGGAACCTAACGATCAGGACACATAACACGGACTGGTCGTCGATGTCACTTGAAATAACTCCCACCGCCTTTTCTCGAGATGTACAAAACTTGGAACGATTAGATCTCAGCGAGAACAATATGCTAGTTTTCCCTGAAGGCGCACTCTGTACTTTACGGAACCTTGAATATCTGAATATGACTGGTAATCGAATGAGAGACATCAGTCATTTTCAATTCTCTTCGGCACATCGGCACCCAACAGAGAAATGTGGTGATAACATACTGGTGTTAGATCTCTCAAGAAATGTTATCGATACCTTGCCTCCTAATCTTTTATCGGGATTGAAAAGGCTACAAAAATTATATCTCCAAGGAAATGCACTGAATTCTGTGGCGGATAGGGCGTTGGAAGGTCTTATTTCACTCACCACAATAAGATTTTCTGATAACCAACTCACAAGTTTGCCACCTGAACTATTTAGCGATACAAAAGAACTTAAAGAAATATATTTGAACAACAACACAATAACAGTTCTTGCGCCCGGACTTTTCAGTGACTTATTACAACTATTAGTATTGGATTTGTCACATAATGAGTTGACTTCAGACTGGATAAATACTTCAACTTTCACTGGATTAAAACGATTAGTATTTTTGGATTTCTCACACAACAGAGTATCTAAAATGGAAGTTGCACTATTTAGAGACCTGCACAACTTACAAATTCTCAAATTGCAAGACAATTTCATAGAACACATCCCTGAGAATGTATTTAGCCCGTTAAACAACTTGCACACATTGATTTTATCAAACAATAGACTTACTACAATTGAAAGCTATGCATTTTCAAGTTTGCACGGGTTATCTGTACTATCTATTGATAGCAACCGCATTTCAAAAATTCATCCACATTCTCTTCGAAATTGTACTGCGTTACAAGATCTGCATATTAATGGAAACAGACTGGATGAAGTACCCATTGCCCTCAAGGAAATCCCACAGTTGAAAACACTTGATTTGGGAGAAAATTTGATTGTAAGCATTGAAAATGCCTCATTTATGACCATGCAACAAATGTACGGATTAAGATTGACCGAAAATAACATCGGGAACATAAGTAAAGGTGTATTCGATAAAATGACATCACTTAAAATATTAAACTTGTCAAGAAATAAAATTCACAAGATCGAAGCTGGCGCATTTGATGGCAATATTAACCTACAAGCTATTCGATTAGATGGTAATTATCTGACCGATATTGGAGGCCTTTTCGCCAAGTTACCAAACTTGGTATGGTTAAATATATCGGACAACCGATTAGAATGGTTCGACTATGCCATGATTCCAACAGGATTGCAGTGGCTTGATATTCACGCTAACAGGATTGCTGAACTTGGAAATTACTTCGAAATTGAATCTCAGTTATCACTGAGTACATTCGACGCCAGTTCTAACAGATTAACAGAAATCACAGGCAGTGCTATTCCCAATTCCGTGGAAATGTTATATCTGAATGATAATTTGATTTCAAAAGTACAGTCCTATACTTTTTTCAAAAAACCGAATCTAACAAGAGTGGATTTATATGGAAATAAAATAACAAATTTGGATCCGAATTCACTTAGAATATCGGCTGTACCGCAAGATAAATCGGTTCCTGAATTCTTCATAGGCGGAAACCCATTAGAATGTGATTGTACTATGGAGTGGTTGCAAAAAATAAACACTGGGAATAGAGCGCGAACGCAACCGAAGTTAATGGATTTAGACAGCATATACTGTAAATTACTTTACAACCGCGGAAATGCGTATGTTGCGTTAGTGGAAGCAGCATCACACCAATTTTTGTGCAAATACGACTTCCATTGTTTTGCATTGTGTCATTGTTGTGATTTTGATGCATGTGATTGCGAAATGACTTGCCCAAACAACTGCACCTGTTATCATGATCAGTCGTGGTCAGCAAATGTTGTGGAATGTTCGAATGCAGGATACGCTAATACGTTGCCTGAGCGAATACCAATGGAGGCCACACAACTGTATCTCGACGGTAATGACATAAAAATGCTTCCCAGCCACGCGTTTATTGGCAGAAAACGCCTAAAAGTTCTGTTTTTAAACTCGTCTAACATAGAATCGATTCAAAACAGAACGTTCAATGGATTGAAAGAACTTGAAATATTACATTTAGACCACAATAACTTGAAAGCCATAGAAGGCCAAGAATTAGATGGATTGGATAATTTGCGAGAGCTGTACATTAATAACAACCGGATTCGCCATATCGGAAAAGAAATGTTTAACCACATGTCCCGCCTGAAAATACTACACCTTCATAGCAACAGATTGACCATGTTATCAGTCTGGCAAATTAATTCAATTGTGACAGAAATAACACTTTCTTTCAATCCGTGGTCATGCGACTGTGAATATACTGAAATGTTCCGAGAATGGATGAAACGTGTGAGTTCAGTTACGGATATTTCAAACGTGAAGTGCATTTATTCTCAAGGGAATAATACTGAAATGACTTTGTACAGTGAAAATACGTTCAGTGATCCAGAATCAGGATTTGTTATTGCGAATGAAAATGGAACAATTTGCACTGGCTTACCAAGCATTAACAACAGCATTAATGGAAATTTAACCGCAACAAAAACTATAATAGCTAACGATGATGTACAAGACTATATTCCACTTCTTGTGGCAACATTGGGTGGTTTCCTATTAGTGTCATTCGTAAGCATGATTGTATTCATATTCAGACAAGAAATGAGAGTTTGGTTCCATTCAAGATTCGGAGTGCGCCTTTTCTATAGAGCGAGTGATATCGACCGCGACGATCGAGAGAAAATGTTCGATGCATTTGTGAGTTATAGTTCGAAGGACGAAGCTTGGGTCGCCGAGGAGCTCGCGCCCATGCTCGAGCGCGGTGACCCGTCCTATAAACTTTGCCTACATTACCGTGACTTTCCTGTGGGCGGCTACGTCGCCGACAACATAATACAAGCCGTCGAGTCTTCGCGTCGTACAATCATGGTGCTCAGTGAAAATTTTATAAAATCAGAGTGGTGTCGTTTCGAATTTAAATCGGCTCATCATCAAGTGTTGAGAGACAGACGGAGAAGACTGATAGTTGTGTTGTTAGGTGAAGTGCCTCAGAAAGATCTGGATCCTGATATAAGGTTGTATTTGAAAACGAACACTTATCTTCACTGGGGCGATAGGTTGTTTTGGGAGAAATTAAAGTTTGCGTTGCCCGATGTGCCTAATAATCAGAGGTGTCGTGGGGGGCCAAGTCCGGGAGCGGGTGGGGGTGTGGCGATGCACCGGCACCACCACGTCAGGAGCCACCTGGGTGCGCTGCCGCCGCCGCCGGTGCACGGCGCGCACCCGGTGCTGCCGCCGCACCCGGCGCACAACCCGCACCAAGCGCCGCTGCGCGCCTCGCCACGGACCATATCCGTCCATGTATAGTGACAAGTGAGACTGAACTATGTGTTAGTGATCAAGACTACAAGTAGTGCAAGTGACTGTTTTACGCAAATATGTGATGGCTAGTCGGTTAGTGTACATATGTATGGTAAAATCGGTGTAAATAGTAGAATTTAAGTGATTTGATTTGTTGTAAAATGATCACGGTACTGTGTCTTACAATGTATTTTACCATTTTAGAAATGCCATTATTTTTATGATAGTAGAAGTTATTAAAATTGAAGAATATAAAAAGTCTTAAATAATTGTGTAAATACTAGAATTATGTAAATGTGTAAGGCCTCTATTCGGGCTGTGTTTGTTAGGCAAATCTTGCCGAATACTATGAAAGTGACTTACTTGGCATCTCTGCCACGATCTGTGATAACATTAGATATAGTAAGCGTAAGTTAGTATTTCATGAATACATATTATGTAACTTAGTCATACCCAAAAGAAAATATTTATTGTAAAAAGAAATGGAAATTCAACTGTATCAGGCAGTAATAAAAGACAAATAAATGATAAATTCAAATTTATTTACTTTGTTTAATTATCTTAAACGTAACAACCTAATCTATGAGAGTAAGAAAGGAAACTAAGTTATTAGATCGGTATTATATTATGCCAGTATTGGCACATTTACTGATAAAGATAAACTCACTCTTATATCTTTGAGATATGTTTTGATATAAATATTATAGAATAGATTTTCAGAGTTACTATTAATTAAAAACTACATTCAAAAAAGTTTTGTTAAGCATATAGTTCCTGAAGAAGCTCGATATAATTTAAATTATATAAAAAGTATACTATGAACAACAGGCTCATCAATGAAGGTAACATTTTGTAGAGTAAAATAATAGGCATTGCTAAAAAAATCACTGGTACATCTAAATAAACAAAACTGTCAAATTATGCATTCGTACTAAATATTTAAAAAATCGAATGCACGGTTATCAAATAATACGGGTCGGGTAGAATATTTCAGTGAAAACACGCTGATTTCAAATAGATTTTTTAAATTTACAGGATAAGTTCGAATTCATTTTTATGTTCAATTGTAAGTATTATGAAATTTATGGACTTTTATATTACCAAAAAATAAATAACCTTATCGTCAGATAGCTCCGTGGATTAAGCAATAGCAAGTAGAGTAGTAGCCCTTTTCCCATACATTTCTGCTTGTTTTTATAAATACTCTTAAATTTGACATACACAAATGAATCTTACTTAGCACTTATTTTTTTTTATTGTCTGATTAATTCAGGAAAATCCCAATATAATCTTGTGTAAAACAAAAATCTACCTATCCTGTTAATATTTGAAGACTCTGTTTGAAATAAACCCGTTCGCAGTATTTTCAATCAAAAAAATATGCAGATGCAATTCTGCAATCGTATACGATAAGGGTTAAGTAATAAATGTATGAGAATGATAGATTCGTACGAAAAGTCACGTGACCATTTACATACATACGTTATTATGGTCACGTGAGTTTTCGCTTATCGTTTATGATTACAAAATAGCATGTTGGCACGAGTATTTAATTGTTTGACCGCGAGTTGATTTAGTTTCTTACGGCCCGTTGTCTGTAATTGTAATAAAATGATGCATGTCCCTACTTCCAATTCAACTAAAG
Source organism: Thaumatotibia leucotreta (assembly GCA_025490895.1). Classification (NCBI taxonomy): domain Eukaryota; kingdom Metazoa; phylum Arthropoda; class Insecta; order Lepidoptera; family Tortricidae; genus Thaumatotibia; species Thaumatotibia leucotreta. Next base: position 15,501 of record JALPQI010006835.1, read on the forward strand.
TTTTTCATGCATGTAATATAGTGCGATAATGCAATACTCGTATTATCATGAAATCTATCTGGAAGATGGATAAACTCTTCACTGAAACGTTAACCCTATCGAGTTAGGGTTTGCTACAATCGTCGAGATGATAGTGAAAGTAAGAATAACTGAAAGTGCATTCGGCAATCAAAAATATTTTTTTTTTATAAAAACTTGTCTTACATAAAATTTCAGATGAATATCCAATTAATAATCCAAGTAAGTACCTACTCGTATTTCAATAAATTATGGGTTGCCTTTCATTAAAGGACTGATAATAAGCATTTATTATAAGTAAGTAGGTAATCAAATTTATGCACCACCATTAAAACAAAGGTAGGTTAGGTTAACAGCTGTAACTTAAGGTAAAATTTCATTAATCACCATCTATAAAACCGATATCCACAGCGTAGCATGTTGGTAAACCATGTGAATGTCTAGTACCGCTACTTTATTATTTCGAAATTCAAGACAGCTTTAAGGGTATATAAAATTGCAGTTTCAAGTCAGAATATATTCCGAGATCAGCGCACTTCGGTCATCGACCGAGGCCCTTCAATCTGTGGTAACGAGCGCACTCCCCACAGCCCTAAGTAGGTGTGAAACAAATGGAGCCGCGAACAAAAAGGGTATCCAGCCTCATTCCTGCCTATCGAGATTGCTTTTACAGATATAGACCGATACTCGACCGGCCCGTTGAGATATTGATGAAAAAGTTCACAAAGATCTCACCTTTTCACTATCACGGCTATATATAAAGCGGGATCGTGACTCGGATGTCCTTTGCGGTGCAGTTACAATTCTGTAGCCTTTTTGTTCGGAGAAAGTCGAATTGGTTCGGAAAATCTTTCAATGTTGTGAAAGCACTGAAGTAGTTTTCTTCGCTGTACTTTATTTAACACCTTCGCTGCGGCAATTAACTAACTGCGCAATTAACCATACTTGTACAGGTCACATATGACCTGTTCCGCGCTAAGCGTGTTAATGCGTTTCTATATTGTCGTGTTTTCTGAAGTTTGTTACTAATTCGATTAAAGTAATTTTTATTAGACATAAAATTATTCGATGTACAGTCAAGGGCATAAATATATCGACGCTGATCATGAACAACTCTGCATCACAAGACCTTGTCGTAATTTCAATTCTAACAATGAAGCACGAGAATTACAATTGCAGGCGCGTATTATTTTTGATTACAGCGTTGTTCATGACAAGCAACGATACATAGGTTTTTACTATTTTAATCCTTATGCTCCAGATATAAGTAAAAAAGTATCTACAATTTGTTGCCGTTGAATTTACACATGATTATGGTATATTTGCAAAAACAAAATAATAATATTATTAGATGAATGAATATGGTAACAACAGTTTAATGAAACATATTTGGATATAAACAAAATTACTTTACCATTCCGCGGACTGTGGACTTCCGCAAAGTAACGCCTGATTCAATTAATGACTCAACGGTTCTGTGCTTTTAGTGTAATTCTACAAACACAAACATACTTTCTGCCTTGATAATACTTCAACGCCGCAACATTTTTCCATTAACACTTAATTTTGAATTTTCTACAACCAAGAAAATTCGAGACATTCTAAAGCTCATATAAGTCTTTCGCTTTCTATCTCTGAAGCCAACGCGAGCCAGCCGCAACCACCGCTGCGGTCGGCAACGCCAAGAACGCCAACCTAGTGTACTTACCATGAGCTGCCCTTGCTTTATGAACGGATTTACTTTCTTTCTATCCAGTTCGTACTCGTGTATTGGTGCGAGAGAGCCGGATAGAATTAAATCCGCGTTATTATGGCGGTGGTAGCTCATGGTACGGCTAGTATCTACAGAGCTGTTTTAAAATAAGCAAAATTTCGCGTAAATACAGAATTATATTACATGAGTATGAAGAACTTATGAGTGAGTAGGTATATTATTAAAGTTAACATTTTCCAACTAGAAAAATATATTATACTTATAAGAAAACAAACTCTTATTAGTTGATCCTAGTAGATCAGTGAAATAAAACATGACATGTCTACAAACGTTAGTGTTTTACAAAAATAAAGTTATTAATATAATTTCGTGGCAAAGCAATGAATGCAACTCATCAAAAGAGATAGGAACCACCTCTTGTTTTGATAACATTATATATAAGATATATGTTTTTAACGAGTTCAGAATACAGTTAAGTAAACGAATGCGAAATACTGATAATCAGATTATACTTGAAATAAATTCCGAATTTATTATTCTGGAACCAGACCAAGCAATAAATAATGCTTTAAAACTTATCACTTATCACGAATGCAGCTCTTCGGTACATTTTGAAACAAAACCCAATGAGCACTTGTTGAACGTACACACAAAAATTCGTATTCTATATTTTATCTCAAGCTAGTTTTGCGTAAATTAATAGATGTTAACGGTTTCCTAAACTAATTTATTTACTTTATGTAAATGAGCATGTTGTCTGTGACACGATACATTTCCGAACATAGCCTGGCTCCATGATAAAATCAAATAAAATTAGTCAAAATATCATCTCTAAAAATAATACCAAGTTAAATCAAGTCTAATGGCTAAGCTCATCTAAATTCGACACTAACTAATAGCACTGTTGGTTCGCCTTTTTCCTCCAAACATTTTACGTGTCCAAACAAAGAAATCACGCCTTTTAGTAAGTGGTACGTCTCAGTTCCCGTGCCCCATAAATTAAACTAGAGAATAACATGAAGGTGAAAAAATAAACGCGACGTCGGTCTGTGTAGAACATTAATCAGAGGCGCGGGAAGGCGTAGAGAATTTATTTAACGATTGTTACAGCACCGATGAAACGTTAAAAATGCTGTCGGAGGTATATTGAAACATTCGACGCATTGTTGAACCCGATCTGGCCGATAGCGCACCGAGGCCCCGACCGGCACCGAGCATCAGTGCTGTGTTCACATCATACTGATCATATCGTTCTACTATAAACTGGTGAACATGGATTGTATAACAAAATTCGACATACGAGTCAGTATTTTTGGAAAATAATTGGTGTCAGCAGTTTTACCTTTAAAACTATCAAAGTTATGACAGAGCTCATCTAGAAACGGAAGACTGATGAAGTTCAAAAGTTCTGAGCACAAGGAAATTTGCTCGACAAAGCCGGAGGATGGCGGGCTGGACTCAAGTATGGAATGTGGAAAACATCATGTTATGCATTAGGAGTCCGGTATAAACAGAAAGTGAAAATCGGTAAGAATGAATTAACGCATATAAATTGCATTACGATAATATGAACTATTGCAAAATAATTTAAACAATATAACATAAAAAGGATTTGACAAAACAACAACGATAAGAAATCTTCATTCATTCAAAAAGAAAGAAGGTTCATATAATAATGTTTGTATCTTCAATATAAAGTTTCATGCCACCTCATTAATTTTATTTTTGCATTATTGTTTTTAAAAAATATACCTTATAAGGACTCTAATTTATTAAACTAAACTCTGGCATTTTTAAAAGGAAAAATAAAAAAACGTTTCCACCACGACTAATTTTTCAACACATATATACAACATACGTACCCTTTAATATCAATTTGATTATAAAAAAGTGAACGTAACTTAGCTCTTTAATCAAAAATCGCGAAACAGCTCCTAGTTTGAGTTGAGGTACAGTATTAAAAAAAAAAAGATTTTTTTTTTATATAATCTCAAAGATGAGCAAGTTCGTAAAGAAACGATACCGGACTCTTCAACACAAAACACTTTTATAATACAATTAAGCGTATAAGACGAACTAGACAACACAACTTGACGCTCTCAGTACAAAATTAGTAGTAAAATTTAGAGTGCTCCAATATTTGGCATGTAATAATTTTTCTTTTCATTCATGTGTGATGGATGACTTCAAACCTTCCGAAAAGGCTTCATAACGCTGTGTATCGTTTTGATCTGCTCATCATAACGCAATTTCCATTTCAGATTATCTACACATATGTTTAAAAAATAACACTGATCAGGTTTTCATCACATAGTTTGCTAAGTTATCAGACGTTTATGAATAAGGGGGTTAGTGTAAAATTTAGCTATAATCTTTATATTATAAAGTGTAAAATTTAGCTATAATTTTTACATTACAAAGATTATAGCTAAATTTTACACTAACCCCCTTATTTATAAACGTCTGCTAACTTAGCAAGTCGCGAAGTATTGTGCGTCCCTTTCGTCCTTATCAATATGTTCACAAGAGTAAAAGGGACGAACAATTTTTAGTGGCTTGTTATGTTAAGAAGCTTTTATGAATAAGGGGTAAGATACAGGCGTGATCGACAAACAGTTACTCGCTCTTAGTATAGTAAATATGAGAAGATTTTTACTTGAACATTCTGAATGTCTGTTTGCAAGCATGCATTGATCTTAAGGTGCATTCAGACCGAAAGAGCATTCGCTGTTCTATCCCCCTACTCTACGAAGTTCGATCGTTACACGAAACGTGATTCGTTGATTTCGTAGAGTGGGGGATAGAACAGCGAATGCTCTTTTAGTCTACATGCACCATTATGTACATGTACAGTCAGCTAATAACCTGGTCTACCACTTTTCGCCTTTATTCCGTGGTATACTCGAAAAGTAGTAGGCCATAGTCGCGAAAAAAATCTACTTTTGCATTCCGTTACTTACATATTTTACGTTACACATTTTTTATAATTATTGAACAAAACCACATTTCACAATCATCTAAGTCGATAGCGGTTGGGCAAAAGTATGTTTATCTAATATCTAATTATCTACATCAAAGTAATATTTGAAATTATATTGGTGTATCTCAAAACCGTAATAAACTAATTAACAGATTATTTTAGTTAGATTTAGTTTTACTTAGGTACAGCTGAAGTAATTACTAGGTCTAAAAACAACGTGTACTTAGCATCTGTCTTTTCTTTCTGAATTATGAACAATAAATGTATTAAAAACAGGGTAATTTCTAACTTTTATTTCAGCGAAACCAAGAATGCAAGAGAAACCAAATTAATTCAGAATTGAAAAGGATGTGATGGGGTTAATACTCCATATATTTCAGACTTGAGATGTCCTTAATGTTAGTAAACTTTTACGTTTATGCTCTGGCCATTTCTCAAGGTAATTTAGCTATCAGAAGAATTACGTGATAAGCCATAATTGTCAACTAACTATGTACTTAGGCAATCAACAATACATTTATTTGCAAATATTATCATAGTGCAACATATTACGAAAATAAAATCAAATTAAAGAAAAAAGCATTACTCATAGAAGAATAAGTCCTAGCAAGGCTTTTGGGTACAAATTAAATCCTTATTTTCTATAAAAGTACAGCAGTTTAGAATTTAGAGAAAGTTTTATGAATAATAGTATAAGGAACAATTACTGACAACCGTAAAAACTCATTACTTTATGTCAGGTGTAAAACAAGCATCCGCTGTAGTGATTATGATTATTAGTTACACAGAAAACAGATAGTGGCGTGGACCAAATCTGGCACCTTGTTGATTTTCAAAAGTAAACTGTCCGCCGCTTACTGTCCATAACAAGTTTCTTTTTTATTAGTACAGGTTTAGAGCAGGACGCACTCCGTATCGATTGTATGATTAGACTGCGAGATATCATAATCACCGGTCTGCGCGTTTATCGAACTCATAATCGGAGAGCGGCAATAAATTTGTCTCATTTTAATATCCTAGAGCGTGTAATGTTCTGCCATAACCGTTGGGTGTTTTGACTTGTGATATTAGGAAAAAAACGGGCAAGGGGCGCGCGCTATACAAAAGAGTTCAACGAGCAAAGTTAATCTCTCTCGTTAACCGCGATATACGACGCAACGTGTTATTTGTACTGCTATTACGAAACCAAACAAAATCTCGTGATGGGCTTTATGTAGCGTCCGCGGTGCGGTGACTCACTGTACTAACGATCTTCATTGAAGGCAAAACAATTTTGACGCAAATTATACGCTGTTATAAACCACGTTAATTAAGTTGCAGGCGGGCGATTAAAATTATAATCCAATTTTTATTTCAATAACATTAACGAGCCCGTTGTTAAATCAGTTGGGCTATTTGCTTTCATAACCTTAGCGTACTATAATGTAGCAGCAAAATAGTCGGGCAACTGGTATATAATTACGTACTGTGCCTACATAGTGTTTTCTATCCAACATACATTTTGAAAACGGTACTAACTAATTTCCATAACCAACATTTACAACCAATCGTATGATTGTAAATTAGAGAGATTATTCTTAAAAACAATATAATATACTTATAAATTGAATTGTTTTTCTTATTAAGTATTCGAATTCTGCTGCTGCTGTAGTTGCCTAATTTTGGCTTGAATAATATTTTATGAATTTTTAACTTTCTATGCCACCTAAATAGTGTTCATACACTTCATATAGGTACCACGTTACTTATGAATCTCTCTCTCACTCTCTCATAAAATATTAAATCAATAAAAAAATAATGTGGAAAATCTTAACAATGGACACGATGTAGGTAACACACACAAAGACATACTTTGAACTAGTTTAGTACTTTCAATTCCTATAAAAACGTAATCTTTACAGATCGGAATTGATCTTGGATTAGTTTAAATACATTAATTAGCACCACTTACAAATAAGTTCACGTAGATACCTAATTGCAGTTTATTATTGACTTTAACGAGACTGTTTTTATGTTTAATACAAATATTACCTATACTAGTAACTAGTAAGGAATAGGAGGAGCTTAATAAGGAAAGACCACATATAACTAGTCCAATAAAAATTAATCTCGATTAGGATTAATTCCTATGATCCAAATTATGCACTAAACAAATAACATGAAATGCGTTAACAAAAACGATTATTATAGGAAATAAAACTAGAAAATAGTTGTAAATATCATCACATTCTAAATGTTAACGAGAGTTGATAGCCGCTGCAGGCGCGAGCGAGATGGCCGATAATCTTCCATAGCTCATGGTTAGAAGTATTTAACGGCGAGATAAAATCTTAACAAAGGCGATTTGGTTAGCCGTCTCGTTTTGATACTTACGGACATCACGTATGCATCTATATATATGTATCTAGCGGGCACTCACCCAGTGTAAGCTGAGCTTCGAGCCCGTTCAGGTTTCTGCCGCGGTGGGCGTTAGGGTATAAGGAATGCGGGAGGCTGAAGGGTTCATGTTATTGTGGTGCTGCGGTAAATGTATTGACCCCGACTGCGTGCCAGCGAACGTCGGTGCTTCGTCTATGATATGTTAATGATAATTGGTTTCCGAATAGAAAACGTTCTGTTTACGTTGCCGTGAACGATCAGAGGGCGAGCGAGTGCCGATAATTTTAATACGGTCCACGTTCGATCAGGGCAATCAAGCGATAAGATTGTGTCAATATTTCGATGAATATAAAATACCGAAATTATCCATAATTTATTGTTGCCACAATATTGGTTATACCGTTTATTCGATATAAGAAATCATCAAGCCGTATGATTGGTATTTATATCTCGGTCAAAGAATACGAGTCAAGTATAAAATTTCATAGAAAATACTGCAAGCACGCTGATATCAAATAGATTTTTAAAATGTAAACATTTTAAAAATAGAATCAATATCCAATGAGGGTTTTTGATACTTTTTCTGCTACTATGGGCAGTTGAGATAGCAGCACTAAACACGCGCAAACAATAAAATACGCGCATTTAATTTTCAATATATTTCTAGGTTTATTTATTCTGAAAACTATTACTTCAGGAATATTGTTTTCTAAAATAAATAGTTCCAAGTCAATTCCCATGAAATGAACAAAGTTCTAGTAACTATTTCTTGTACCAGAGACTTTGCGCGCCTGTTTTAGAGCTCAATCTTCAGTTCGACGACCGTTTATTAGTCGTAATCCAACACAAAATCAATAAACTTCCAAATAAAATAGAATTTCGATATTTTATGTCCAGTACCTATGAATAGTATGAATCTGACAGCCGTTTGGACCAGATGCCTACTCTAGCGCCGAAAGCTAAGAAAAAATAAAACTAAAGCTAAAACTAAGCTAGAAAAAATATCGAAAGCCCTCATTGGATTGGATTTTCCAAGTATTTTTCATACAATCCAAAATACATATAATTTTATCGTCAGATAACTCTGTGTTGGATATAAGAATAGCAAGTCATACTTAAAAATGCTCCTTTTTCCATACATTTTTGGCAGATATTTTATGCAAACTAAAAATTTACGTGCCCAAATCAGTATAGCGACCATTTTAATTTATGTATGATTAATCACGAAAATCTTAATATAATCTGATGTTAAATAGGATTCATCCTATCCTATACATAAGTATTTGAAAAATGTCTTCAAAATCAACCCGGTTGCAGTATTGTCTATGAAAAATTACACCTGATCCTTATTATTTGACAGCGAGTGTACCTATAAGTCGTTTTAAAACTTGAGATCCGTCTGCAAGCGAGACGCGGTGGGCAATGGAAGCCTTTGTCGCAAACGTCACTCGCTGAATATTTCGAGACGCTCACAAACGGGTATTTTACTTGTTAAGGGCACGTTTTATTTGCTCTTATTTAATTTAGCATTTATTCAATCTACCCCCGGCGTGATACGTCTGCGTCGGTGTTATTTCGTTTGCACCTTTTGTGACAGGGCTCATTGAGCGCGAGGTGTTGGGATGTGTTCAGACTCGCGGCTCGGTTTACGCGCCTCAACTCCACTGCTTTTCATCGAGCACAAAGCGTAATTGAATCCCACAGAATCCTACGCAGCCTGTAAGATTTAATAGGGCATTTAAACACTCGCATTGGCTATTGTGCGTCGGTTTTGTACGAGATTATTCAACGTAAACCACAGTGCAGCTAGCTTTCCGCGAAGCGATCTACACATGTTAGGCAAAGTGCAAATGTTTCTCTACATTCATTAGCATAAAGCGGTAAAGACTAGTTCCGTGGAAATACTAAAATATAAACAATATGTATTACGAACGTGTAATAGTGAGTCGTAAGCGGCCAGTTTTACGAGGTCGGAAATAAAATTATCTTAATAGAATACTAAAATGTATTTTCTTCATCATTTAGAAAGATGTAAATTTTTAGAATGCCTTTGTATTCAGCTTACGATATTCACAAAAACATGTATTATTCCTCTTAGTTTCATTTAAACATATGCCGCACGAGGAACTGAAGATAACTTGTGGTAAAAGAAGATAATTATTTTAAGTAACATACAAATTTCACATTTAAAAAAAATTGTTTGTGTAGGTACTGAGTATTATACGAGTATGTATACATTACGCATAGTAGTATTAGTAGGTTTACGTAAATATGACAAAAAAGGCTGAACCATTTATGTAAATTTTAAGCGCACATTTTTATGTTTTTTCCGAAAGATTATTTTGCCTCTCCATCATGTTTAAAATTTCATGCATTACATTTTGTGAAGTAAATTGACTGTGACACCAAAACGAACGTAGCTCAATGCGGGTGTTGAAATGCATTGCAGCGTTTTATTCATATTCGATAACACTAAGATCTAGCTGTGGAAGAAACCTTAGACATTTTCTAGAAACGGGGTTTAATTTAAGAGCACAGTTGTGCGTAAGTTGCGTCGGCGTTCGGAGGCCTCGGGCAGCGAAGTCCGTTCATAGTTAATGCAAATTTAACTGGACGTCAGAACTTCACTAGGTGCGCGATGAATCAGGTCTAAGAATACAGATAGGTACAAACGGTGTAACATGAGGGTACCGAATGCCCGTAGTTTAACATAGATGAGGGAACACTTTTATTACGATTTTGAGAGTTGATATCTCGAAAACGATACACTTAAAAAACCTAAAAGCCATTATATTTAAAAATATTGTTGCATACCCATTGTATGGAGGGCCTCATGCTAACTTTTTTTACTATTAACGAATACCCTTATCAAATTTAATTATTGTAGTAGTTTTAAATCTGTGTCAAACGGACAGATGGACATGACGAAAATTCAATAAGGGTTCTGGTTTTGCCATTTCGGCTACGGAACCCTAAAAGACTAATAAGTATTTCTAAAATCCAGGCTGAAGAATTATTCGTTGAATGTATAGTTATCACACAGTTATGACGAAATAAATATGTATGAAAACAGAAACATAAATTTTGATATGGATTGGCATAACGTATTTTGCTTCTTACCAGTACTTCGCTAGAAACACTCAGTTAAAATTGCTGGTTATACCCTATGTTACACCGTGTATATTGAACAAGCCTATAGTTTAACCAGCATTGTTACCCACACCCAGCTTTAAGCTTATGTACAACTGTGCTGGAATTTAGGCCTTGGTCGTTTTCACCCGCCGGCCGCAGCCGACGACGTCCAGTCGGCCGCAGCGTGTGAATGGTGTATTCGGGAATGTTCGGGAGTGGTCGTTTTCACCCGCCGCGGGCGGCGTCCCCGCGCCGCCCGCTACTGCCGCCCGCTAGCCGCCGCGTCTCTAGTCATTTTGGAGCATTGCGGCGTGTGGACGCTCGGACAATATGGATAAATTTACAAAGGAAAGTGACGAGTTTTTGATTGAATTCGTTAAAGTGCACAGTATATTGTACGATTCAAAATATTGTAGGCACCCTCCGTTTTTCTACATTTAAATATGTTGTTCTTCTTCTTTTTCTTCTGCTTTCTTAATACTATTAGATAGTCCTCCTCCTCTTCTTCCTTAAGCAGTAGATATGCTATAGTTTTTTCCATCACACACGTCCGTTCACAAACAAAACCCTCGGAAACTGCCGCGATTGGCCGCCGCGGCTACGATCTCAAAACGACCATAATACCCAGTGCGCACGCTGGCCGCGGCGGCCGGCGTCTGTCGTCGGCCGCACGCGGCGGGCGGCGGCTGGTCAAAACGACCGAGGCCTTACAGTTCATGTTGATGGTTACCTATAATCGCAGCAATAACACAGATCGTTGAATACGAATAATATCTTTAATATGTTAAATGGCATATCAACCCCGTCTTTCCGTGGTAAAATAGTTTTTGTGATTACCTATTAGTTTTATTAACAGGCTAAAAGTATGCGAATAACAAAAAATATTTCCTTATATTCTATCTGGCATTAATCACTCAAACGAAAATATTTCAAAATAGCTTTTTAATTAATAATACTGACTAGCTTGAACAATAAAATAATGAGCAATATTTTATAGCATTTTTGTATCGCCGAGAATTTTATTGTTTTATAATAAAGCAATCTTATTCAAACGTCGTACCATTAGTGGATGACTGCATAATATTTTATTTAAGACACGTACTGTAATGTAATACTTCTAGAAGCTCTAAGTGGGCGGTGTATAAATTAACTCGTAATAGGTTAATGTGTGGCCAGTAATGTAAAACACACATCCTACTGTTTTTAGGAGCGTGTCGTAAATTTATATAGGGAAGAGGTCTGCTTCGACCATAAAAACGCAATATCGGACATCGATCAGGTGGCACACGGTCACAACAATAGCCTGACCATTGTGCTCTGCTATCTAATCGTAATGAATATAAATTTTCAGATGACATTTACGATCGTTGCACGCCGTGATACTGCATCTCTGTAAACGTGTTAGATAGAAATTTTAATGCACGCATACAACTGTGGATCTAAGTACAGAAGACTTGTGGCGCACTACATGCATTATAGCAGTATCTGTCGGAGTTCAAATCTCGCTATTATCTTTGAATTAATTGCTTAAAATCCTAATATGTACATAAATATAAAATTTAAACGAAACCGGTTCTTTGTTCACCGGGTCGTGTGATCTTGTAAAACAAAAATTGTAGCCAATGCTGTTATAAGACAAACGCTACCAGTTAACCATAATCTACAGGCAATAGAAACCGTAAGGTTCTCATTTACTACTTTTATCACATCATATAAAAAAAATTAGACGACGGTGAAAAGATGTGATTAATTGTAGTTAAAACAGTGAACTATGACACACGTTGGGAGGAGGCTGACACGTGTTCGTACAACATGCCAGCCCGACTCTCGTCTCGCCGACTTTCTCGACAAAAACTGACGTCTCATTGATGTATTGGTTAAAAAGAAGGCTCCTAGACCGTTAGCTAGTTAACAAAATGAAATACCACTATTCATCATGCTACGATAGCTATCTTAATTATAGATATATGTATGTGTTTTATACAAAATGTTCAAACTATTGGACTGGTTAGATAACGCAGAGCTTTTTGACCCTGGGTTGAATAAAGAAGCTGCAAACGCGATAACTATACACTGGCACGTTATATTTGCATGTAAATGGCCTGACATTATCAAGATAAACACTCGAGACTCGATAAATTAACGTTAACATGGTAAACTTTGAGAATTCATTCAAATGGGTTAGGTAGATGCTTTATACGTTTGGAATTGTTGCGAGAATCCTAATTCTGAAACTGCTATGCTAGCTATACTTGTAATAGTGGGTTTCTAATTTGAAAAGTGGCAACTAATACAGCAGCAGAGCAAAAATTTTATTGACATTAAGAATTCTTTGACATTAAGTTCGTCTTTTGGACACTGAGATATTTTTTGTGAAATAAAATTCAAATAAATTAATTATAACTAGCGTGAGGCTCAAACATGTTAAATTATTATCGAACCGGGTTACTCACGTATTTAAGTCGATTGCTCGCGGCCAGTACCCGTTTTAGGAGGGCGCAGGCCCGCAGCACGCGTCGGGCTTTGGCCGAGGGTGCTCCGGACGCGGACCCTTTTAATGGGTCGAAATATGTCGGGCAATCATCGACTTAAATACGTGAGTAACCCGGTTCGATAGTATTTTAATACAAATAAATTAATATGCAGTCTCCTTTAAAAAGTCATTGTTTTATTTTAGATGTTAATGATCATTCTTTTTGTATTTTCGTCTATAAGAGCTGCCAACTTACAGCGCGAGTTTGTAATCACATGTGGAATGCACGAGTCAACGAAAACCCCGTACGAAAGTAGGTGACAAAATTTACTATTTTCCTGGCAAGCATCGATACCATTAAGCCAATCCGCCAGCCAATAAGGTAGACACTTGATGTATGCCTTTCCATTAGGTTAGCGCGCAAGAAATACATCACAGCTGGCCTTAATCAAAGACGCAAAGAAACCCGCCGAGATTAATACGTGGACAAAGGGAGAGCGGTATTGCGGAGATGCGATCCCGACTTGGCAAATAATTAAATCGACAATCGTAATGTAACGTAATAGTGTGAGAACAGAGTTATATATAAAGTAAGATATATAGTTGCCAATATGCACTGTTTAAAAAAGGAAATACCTCTGAATGTTTAAGCAAGTAAATTTGGAGTACAAGTAAAAGCAGAGCATATTGTGAAAGCCATAACGTATAAAGTACACTTAACTGCCGCAAAATATCACCCCTCGTGACAGTATTTTAAAAGTGAAGCAGGGGTTCTTACTTAAAAGGGAACTTTTCTTAATTTCTGTCTCCCGAACTGAAACAAGGCGGGCGAGGTCTTAAAGTCTCAACCGAGCGAGCGGTATAACTCCTACTCATAATTGATTTATCCAGTCGCCGCGGTCCTGTAAAAACCAAAAACTTCACTAATAGCGAAGCAGATGAGACCCGCTGAAGGGTTAATTAAAAAAAATGGACGGTCATCCGCGAACAGAATGACGAAGTTTACCGGATCACCAATTTCAATGCTTTAATATTGTTACGAAACTTGGTTCCGCGTTTCTTTAATTAAAATTAACGACGCAAAACTCTGACAGTCAAACGAATTATTAGTACGAAAGCAAACTTTTAATTAGTTCGGCTCCTTCCAACGATACTTTTGTGCATTTACTTGTTCGAAGTAATTTGAATTAATTTGAATTCCTTCACAGGAATAAAAGATCTTTTTTCTGTGCTACTCAATTTAAAGTCCTCGTGTGAACAGAGAAAATTATTCCATCTGTCACGATTACAAAAACTTGAATCTAATCAATCTTTAAAAAAATATGTACGTACGTAAGTGTAACAGAAACATTAATTAATTTAAGTGGATGTTTATTGTAAATACGGGTAGCCGATATCGAATCACAGATTGATACAATCAACGCATTATCCACAGTAGAGCTAATCCATTATGTAAGTTCTGGTCCGCATTCATGCATAATGGCGATAATTGGTTGGATTACTAATTTCACGGCGGTAGCGCTAGCATCGGTGGCACGGATATACGACAATCGACAGCTTTAATACTGTTTCGAATGGCGGATGCGTCAAAGTAGCGGCGTAACATTCAACAATCGTAATTGTATGATTACAAATTTTATGTTTCGATTCGATTTAAGTTATGCGTTCATCGTGTGATCGTATTTGTCCTGCTATTGATCCTTGTCCCTATGATAATGTATGTAGCGATTGTACTACCTACACGGTTTCAAAATGTGTTGTACGAAATGCATTACATATCTTCTCAAAACATTTAATAATGTAGTCCTAAAACCGTTGAAGTAGAAGAATTATGGATATGCATCCCATTGGTCCGCGCATTCACACCTCATGAAGCCTGGAGCGGCGTGAAACCGGTCGTCCGTCCGCCGCAACTCGTTACGTGCCTTTTACGCCTCGTCCCAATCAGAACATCGTGCGGAAGCTATAAATATTACCTATTATAAAGCAAACTATTGAGGACGCTCCAAATTTGAAACTAGTACATCCAATTAAAAAAACGCATTGTTTGAAGGGGTTACGTTCAATAATTTGCGAAATAGTGTTTTTTTTTTTGAACTGCACCGCTGTCTTCCCGCGGCAGAGCGAAGCGTAAATACAAGTTGTTAGATACGATTCTGTCTCAGTCACATAGTTGAGTGACAGAGCCTTATACTCGAAATCGACGGTGTCGAAGATTGCGGTAAACTCTCAAGGCGGTGTCCTATCGTTTGACTTAAAATCATTTCGCAAATTTCCACTTAGCAGCTAACGCCTGGCAAAATCAAGTCTTAGCAAAAATATTTTTTTGCAACTCCACTTTCTGCAGAAGACTGAGTTGATCATATAATTAACAAGTGAATAAAAATAACATTTAACAAAATATTTGTCTTGCAAATTGCATGATTTGGAAAAACTACAAGTAGTAAAAAACGTTTGGATTAACACCTTCGCGGACACTCAACGCCTATAGGCGTAATCTCATTGTTTCTTCTATTGTGTCTGGAGTAGTGTCCGCGAATGTGTTAACTTTTTTATTATTGCACCAACATATATTACGGTTTTTCTTTATTTACATCATACAAAAAAAGTTTCGTTAGACCGTCTTTGCATTTAAACGAGTAATAAGAAATATTGGCAGCAGAAAACTGTTCGCTGATAGAGTAAAAATAGGTACCTACGACGATGAGCGAAGCGAGGAGGAGTGTGTTACGATAACCGCGTCGGCGACAAAAGCCAGCGTGCCGCGGCAGTGACCAGCGAGCGCCAGAAGAACAGATTCATTTTATTGATAGAAATGAATTAGTCAACCAGCAGAAACATTTCTTCAAAGTTGGTCGCAAATATGTAATAATTTATAAGTCAATATTTGTAAAATGAGTATGTATTTGTACATGTTTGCCATTTAATAATTTGAAGAATATTTTTTTGTAAAACAATATTTTGCTAATCATGTTTTGGTTAAAGATTAGTGAACCTCTTAGGGTACTTCCAAAACCTGTGTGCACCTACGCACGTGGACGTAAACAAATCGTGAGTCGAGATCAATGAATATTAAGTAACCTCCAAAACAATTTCCAGCACCATCTCAGAGATAAAATAAATAATTTTCTTCAAATAAACTAAGAAAGAAACACTGATTGCTTCATAAATTGTCAAAATGTAGTCATGTAACAATGAATTTCGCCAGTCGAACGCAGATAAAATATTCAATGATGTCAGGCAAATTGCTTACTAAATAAGCAGAGGGTATTATTTGAACAACATGGTCTCGGGTTGATTAATAAACTCAGTTTATTGTATACATTTTTTGCTTGCACTGGACTTACAGATTCCACACTGAGGGCCTGTTTCACCATCACATCACATCATCAGCTTGTCTCATTGCACTGCTGGACGTAGGCCTCCTATTAAGTATGCGTATAGATAGACGCATAAGGGCGTAAATGCCCATATTGTTTCACCATCCCCGAATAAAATATATCTGTCGGATACTTGTTACAAAGCCTTTTCATATACGCCTGGGAAAAAGGATAGTGGACATTTCATCTGAAGGATATATTTATCCGGAGATAGTGAAACAGGTTATTGGTAAATAGTTTGAAATGACTAAAAACTTTTAAAGTACCTACTTCTACTTATCTGACATTAACAATATTTAGATCGAACAATTACAAAAGGGGTTCCACGATAATTTAGTGTACGTACATAATATGTATATATTATGTGCTTGTACAGTGATCGGCTGATCTCACCTAAAGCAACTAAAAACTAAAACATTCAGTACATTGTTGGGTTTAAAAAAAAAATAGTAGGCCAGTGTCCACCGAAGCTGCGTCACCGGTCGCCACTGACACGATGGACATCGAACTTGACAAATTGCTTACGCTCCTAATATCCAGACACCTCGGCATCCGACCAGATAGTCGTATCTCCGTTTATATCTCGCTGTGTTTAGATTTAGAGATAACTTGATCAACTGGATGTGAGAAACGTGGAACGCTCGGCCTTACAAATAGTGATGGACGACTACCAATGGTATTTTTTTCCTAATGTTGCGCAGCCATTTAATTGAAAATATTGTGTCGTTATTCACTAATATAATGCAACCCAATAAGTATACTATCTAATAATTTGCTTTTACGTCCAGAAACCGAATTTGTTACCATATACAGCCAGTGTCTAATGGTAAGAGAGTATCATAAAAGCATATTTACGGTGTTATAATTTATTTTTATTAGACATAGCAAGGCGCAGCCCTATTCGGTGTAAACTAGTTCACGTTATGGGCCCCACAAAGTGAAACTGCCGGGGCCTGTGTCACGTCACACAACTATGTATACAACAAGCACAATCAATACTAGTATGTTGATATATGAGATTTATACATTGTAGGCATAGGCACCGAAACGCGAAATATTTTTTCATGTTACTTATTGAACAGCAGTATGAAACGTACAGCAGTAGGTACAAATTAAAACAAGTCAATAATTACATTTTGCTAAAATAATTAATTATGTGATTCGAACTGTAAAGATCTTATGTTATGACTCAATTTTAATAACCATTTTTCGATGAAAACTGTTATTTTAAGCAATAAACACACGGGACAAATTTAAAACGGCAATTTTGAAAGTATATATAGATTAATTAAAGACTCAGGTGTGTATGCCGTAAAATCGTGATTGGCTCCAAGTGAAAACTCGTTATGTCGATCGTAAAAGTCGACAATAATTAGGCGGCCACAACGAAGCACCGATATGTGCTGATTACGAAAGAAATACAGTCGTAGCCCACTGATTTATTGTGTACTGCCTTGGGTTTCATCGCCCTTCCTTACAAACGTCTACGAGAAACACATGTAGTTAATGTATACTTAATGAAAAGAAATTCTTCACATTTGTCTTCTGCCTACATGAGAAAGTCCAGTGAGACATTAATTAAGATAATTGCTGTACAAACTCTATTTGCCATCACTGACAAACAATGTGCACTAAGTATGTGATTGAAATGCAAAAGTAAACAAATCAATGCATTTACTAATGAACATTTGCGGTAAAGTTATTGTGAATCACACTCGACAGTTCATTTGACACCATTATCGGGCAATAGCGATTTAACCAGTAACCACAATGGATAATTCTCGCGTCGATTAAACATTGAAATGTAATTTGTAAATTAGCTGTTAAATATAAAATAATGACTTAAATTTACAAACTATTTAAATGCGATGAACATTGGCTGGAAACTATACGAGTAATCTACTAATATGATAAACGATTCGTTCAAGAAGGCAATTATGCCGGTCGGTAGGTAGAGGTAAAGCAATTTAAACGACTGTTATATGCTAACCGTGAAATCTGGGAACCATTAACAGTTCGCAATTCAATAAGCGTTGATGACTTAGCCTAAGGTGACCGCTTTTCTATTTATTTAGGCTTTTACAGCTTCTGTTGTTAATTAAATATACTTCGGCATAATTAACTTTATGGGTAGTATAAAACCTAATCAGTAGCCCTAGGCCGTAGGTAAACGCCAAAAATAGTTATTTCGAGCATCTGTCGCAATCAACTCTAATGGAGTGTATTAGGTGTGAGAAAGATAAAGTTCGAAATAAACCAAGTATTACAACGATGGTAGTCTCTCGGTTCATAACCGAAGCACCGTTAATTCGGTTAAACTATTCCAAAAATATTTTATTTTCGACCAGGAAACAGTTAGCGCTTTGTACTTACATTTTATTTCTTTTATCTCTGAAACGTCTATACGAATTATAGAGCACAATGTCCTCCAAACGTATCCGTTGTGAAGGAGGAAAGCACGCGCTCGACCTGGGGTCAGAGTAGTTGGCCTACGATAGGTTATTAACACACATTTCAATGGCACTCACATTCATAGTAAAATAAGAACACAATGTCGATAGTGCCTGATCTTTCACTAAGGCTCCCGATAGAGGTACTTGTACTATCGGTCACCGACATTGTAACCGGATTCTACCGTACACACTTTTAAAAATAACTTATGATTTTACTTACAATGCAAATCCTATCCCTCTGGTTTGAGCAAACCTTATAACCGTTTTATCAGATATTTCGATAACTTTTTCTGAAGATTAAAATTTAAATTGTATCCATATTGAACGTAATTCAAAGGTATTTTCTAATGCTGATATCGCGTAATAACTCCTGTTGGCATAACTAAGTTTGCTACTGCGTAAATAATAAATATTCAAAATGTAATTAGGATAATAGTAAACTGAAACGAAAAAAACGGTATAAAAATTAAATTAAATATGTCGTTTTCGTGATTTACACATTATTAAATTTTTGAGAGGGGTGCTCAACCCCTTTGTAGTTGAGATAAAATAACGAAACTTGGTATATTTTATCAACGTAATATGTGTAACATAATCACCAAATTAAAAATTTAAAAAACCGACTTCAACCGGTTTCTCCAAGATTCCCGATTTGTTTCCATCATTGGTTTCCTCAAATCCTACTTTCTGAATGCAAATTCTTGTAAATGAATGAAAATTACCAAAAGCGCCATACATGTACCTATAACATTTGAAGAGATCCCTCGATTTCTCCAGGATCCCATCATCAGACCCCAACTTGGTGCCAATGGGACCATCTCGGGGTAATACACGTTCGTTCGGTAATACAGTCGAATTGAGAACCTCCTCCTTTTTTTGAAGTCTGTTAAAAATGAGGGGTTGGCCTACGAGGAAAAAAAATAAAGAATTTTGGACCTACTCTTGATGATATTACAAATTAATGTATCCTTGGTTTAGCTTATCATCCGTAGTGCATACCGTATTAAAATAAAAAAGCAAGTGCCTGGCTGGTGTTAATATAAAAGTTAAGGTGACACCTCTCCTCTGGAACTCGTATAAATGTGGCACCTTAATCGAAGCGTTATGTTGCCATCAATTGAGTTATCGCGCAATATATAACGCCAATAATGACCTGTTCATTAAACATATTAAGGAGACGATACGCAATATACCTAATCTGTCCAAATAACATGCAAATTTGGAATAAACTGCTGTAAAATATCGAGTAAGACAGTAAACCTTGGTAACATAAAATAAAAGTTATTATAGATATAAAACGTGTCTCATATGACTTATATATACGACTATGAATTTGATAGCTCTCCTATTTCTTTTATGCAGCTACTGAAGAAGTAACGTACGATACTAATTTTACGGCCACTATAGATCAAGCATGAGGCGGCCCACGTGGTAAATATTCCAAATTGTTGTGATACCGTTCAATTAACTAATAACGACTATGTTTGAATTGGAGGGAAGTAAAGGGACGTATGCTGAAAGAAAGTGGAGCGGGTCACGTCGGTGGTGCCAGCGCGTGGCAATAAAAACTGGCGTGTGAAGTCACGCGCGCTTATCAGATGAGCTTCTATACCGAGCCGCCGCCACAGGACTTTCATTTGTACCACAGTGATTGTTCCACACTTAACTTTATTAAGGTAGCTAATGAAATAGTCACTTTTGAAAGCTTAAGGATTTTCAATTAAAATGCGTTTTAGTCTTTTTTAATTAAAAACATGTTTGTAATTGATTTTCTTCGAATTCGTTTTTTTATAAATGGTGGCAAATTATACAGAGATATAAAAATCTGCAAAGTTTTAAAATACTAAAGCGAAATAATTTGTTTATTAAACAATGTTACTAAAACAATTATTGACAGCAAAAAGTTGTTGTATTACATATAATCTATAAAAAAAAATTGCTGCGTAAGCCTCAAGACTCTAAACTAGAAACATTTGATAATTTCCTCAGCGTGTTGAAGCCAGTAAATCAAACTATACAAGTCAATCCGATTTAGTAGAAGCGCTGTTCTGATACGTTAGATAATGACTATTAAAGCAATAGGCCAGTAACAAGGCGGCCGCGTCAGGATAGGTCTTTAGCCGGTAGCCAGGTTAATCGAGTCAGCGGTATCTGAATTATGTCATTAAATCTTCATCACACGCTCATCCTGAGACTAACTGGACTTCTAAGCACATAGTATCAGACTGTATACTTTGTTAATCAAGTTCCTAGCAAATTGAGCGATTTGTACGATTATCCGGATTATTTTATAGTCGACTCGAGGACAGCGTGCGACTGGAGCGAGGCATGTCTTCCCATTACCGCGCGCGTTCCGGGCGAAACCCAAAAATCGGGAGACAAATTATAAATTAAAATTCCATTAATGGTATGCCACCTTTACTTTGTATTAACCGAGACACCGAGGTGGAATTTTAATACACAGTCATTTATTGGAAATCGGCAATGTAGATTACTAATGACAGATATTTTATTAAATTCACAAGGAAAAGGTTCAGGGCAATTTAAACCGGCCCAAACGGTTATGATGATCGAAGTATAAAATTACGAAATAAAAACGCACGACATCTCAAAAGATATATTTAATCGGTCCTCATGCATATGACCATCTTTATTATTGATCGCCTGATCAAATTTATTGCACGAGAACTCGAAAGATAATTTCACAAAGTAAAATAAATACGACACAGTGAGTAAGGCCATAATTAAGAATTAAAGTTGCTCTTCCCGAAAATGTCGCGGGAAGCCGCAGTCGGAGCATGCTTCTGATTTATTGCACCCGAATAATAATTCCCGAGAAATTGAAAATATTTGCAAGAGTTTTTTCATAAGAAATGCAATCTCGGCGTTTTAAATTGTACAGTTTAAGACTATCACGACCATTTATCGATACACCGTGTAATCATCGTACAGTATGTGCTCATAAATGTCATATTTAAGAGTGTATTTTTATAGCGACTCTCGATTCCGTTTTATATTCGCAATTGTGGTTGCTACACGGAGGTCGAAAAAGTCAAACTGACGCGAGAGACATATGTGCGAGACAAAAAGCGCTAGTGTAGTGGCAAGCGAAGCGGAGGGCAGTTTTTGTCGGAGCCGTCAAAGCTCGGTGTCGCGCGACGCGCCTCCGCTCAAGTGCGGCCCCACTAATTGGATGGCTACCTGTTGCTTCTCCTTACTATTTTTTTCCAGCCTCCGAGACACTCAGAGATGAACCCTCTACGTGCAACGTTTCGTAAACGCCTACTAATGCTTCTTGACGACTTTTACGCTTTTTGTTTCATTTCTTTATTCTGACATAGGCGCTAATCTAATAACGGATAACTTGTAGTTTTTCTCTATGTAAGTAGTGCAATTATAATAAGTTCACCCGTGGACAAATATGAGGAAAATGTGTCTTATTAGTCTAATGGGTTCTGTAAAAAGATTTAACTTATTTATTACTGTTTCGTTTGATAAATCGATCAATGTTTTATTTTCCAAAAGTGTGATCTTACAAATAGATTGTAATTATTTATATTAAATTTGTTATTTGTCCGGGTGACCTTCATAGTTAGCTATAGTAATTTACTCATAGCATGGAACTGAGTTTGACTTATTGACGAATCATTTGCTAACGTTGTTCAGGCAAGTAGTAAATAAAATAAAGATGATATTTGATTATTCACCACTTCTATTTATTGATATTTACATTTTCATTTTATAAAATATGGTTATAAATCTAAATTTTCGCCAAACTGCATAACAGTTTGTTGCACAACAGCAGTGTATTGGACTGGGTTTTCGTGGGTTCACATCCGTCTTCATCATTTCGGTTGTGACTTCGTTGAAGCTTGGACTGAATGCAACCATGACTCGTGACAGTAAACGCAGCGTCAGCGTCAGCGGTCAGGTGTCGAAGTCCGACGCGTACGGCGATTCTCCACGCCGTGCGACCGCGCCCGCCGGAAACGCAGCGACAAGTTAACAAAAACCTTACATTCATTCATGTTTTTTTACATTGTAACAGGTTCCCGATATCTAATGGTTCATTGGTTCGGATTGATAACTTCGCTGTACCGAGGCCAGTTAAAACCGTTGGAGCTGGAAAAAGCTGCGATCGAATAACTGTTAGACTAGATCTATATAGCTTAGTCTACACAGATTTATCTCTCATTCAAATACATTTCATTCCTTTTATTTTACTCAGAAAGAGAAAGTTATTAAGAGCAATTAAAAGCACGGATGTTTAGTTCTACTAATTTAATATGTTTGCCGAAATACTTAAAGATGGAGAGCACATTATCCACAATGATAGTCAAATAGTGAGAAAGATTACCGAAACGACCTACAGGACCCTGAACCCTAAACAGCCCTCAAAAATGTAATTTTAATAATCATAAATATATATCGAAGCTAGAAAATGTATAGATACCTACATGAACATGAAGCTCGCGAGATCAATAAAGAAAAGAAAGCTGAAGATATGTGGTTATAACTTTTTGCTCCATGGAATGCGCACATAGAGATGGAATCAGCCGGCTATTAGACAAATGATTTTCACGGAAAGTGTATGTAGGTCCGGCGGTATAAATAAGTCGGTTTGACGATAACCGGCGGGTGGCTGCACGATCGCCCCCGCAGCTGTGGCCGCCATTGTTTTGACGTGCCGTTTGATTTGTACGCAAGAGCAGAGATCGATCGAGTGCCTATTTATTGCCTTTCCTAGGTTCCGCTTGCGATGGTACGGGGCGTGTGTTGGTCCATAATCTATGAATAAATTTATGCTAAGTCAATAGGAATGTTGTTTAGAATTTAACATTGTAATAACGCCACAGTAACCCTATTATATGCGACATCCAAAATGTATTGATGACTGATTTGCGTGAATTAATTACTGCTATACTAATTGTCGAAGAGTGCAGAACAGATTCCCAAAGAACGAGCTGTATGATCACTGGTTCTACACAATACTCAAAGAACATGCATTTGTACCAATTAAATTGAAATTCTGAACGGTTGACAAGTCGGGATTGTTCAACCTGTCAGATCAACTAGACAACTGTACATCACAATATAGCTAGAATATTGATTCAGTAGAATCTAAATTAAATTTATACCAAACAGATACGTTCAACAAGACTCACGCCCCGTACATTACTAGACGTGGCTCTAGATCGCGAGCAGCAATAGCAGCATTTCCTACAAATGAGAGAGAACGGTCGACCCACTTACTGGTGTTGATACAATTAGTAAGACGTGTGTGACGCTTCCTGAGATTGATGATAACCCTGTTCGTGATTGCTATAAACTACTGTAAGGCAATTCATTTACTGTGTTGACTTTCATAGGAATTATTAGCAATTTCACACCTTCACGGGGAACATAAAAATCATTAGGTTTGATTAAGTTGCATATTATGTTTACATTTATACGTTCGTGTAACACATTATGAACAAATTCCATTGGCAAATAGCAATCAAGTTACACGTAATCTCACATGACCCGATAAAGTCGAAGTCATAAACCTGGCACTCAAAGAGTAATTAATGTAGCCAACATTCATTTAACGCAAAGCTGTTGGCGCACGATATGAACGAATAAACGTGGTATACAATCATTCGATTAGTTAATCCGCTAAGCGGTACTGCTACGTTTCAATAACAGTGCCAATAACGTCGGGCTCTGATTAAAAACAGTACAAAAGAGGAAAAAATTCATACCCGCGACACATGCGATTGAAAATCGTAAATATCGGGAGCGGGCACGTGACACAGTGCGCTCGTATATAAACATACGACGTTTGGATCCAATTTCGGTGAAATTTAATGTAAATGCATGAATTTTCCCCGTGCCACTCGTACAATCAGTGTCGAGAGCTGACATTTGCATATGCGCTGGTGAAATTTCAGAATAGCTATTCCGTTGAGCTTAACCGAGTTCAAAACTTGGCTAGCACACGACTCGGGAAATGCTACAGAGATGTGGTAGGATGTATCCTCATGTCTGACATAACAGGGGCGAACAATTCCACAGAAGCCGCCCGCAATATTAAAATGCCCGTCGCATTTTCCAAGTGCCTTGAGCTCTACAAAAATAGAACTGCAGACTCAAAGTGCAAGTTATCTCTGCACCAGATGCTACCGAAAAAACCTATAAAGATCGCACACTTCACAAAGTAAGTACTTGAAGCCAATTTGTATCTAAAAAAATAAGGCAGGTGTTTGGTGCAGTTTGAAGTAAATTGGATGGAAAATCTTGGCATCACCCGCTTGCATCCCGGTCGAATGACACCCCACATGTCAATACCTGCTGGCACACGCTGCACCGCTTTAGCTACATTTATATTTTGTATACTCGACATTTTCGACGTTGTATCAGTGAATGCATTTCACTCACATCGTAACATAAAAACATGTACCAAAGTTTAATTTAATTGGCTAAAGCAATATTGTCTTTTTAGTCTGCCCTTATACCAATCCCCTTATAGTTTCGTCATTTCAACTCATATTCATTCGTTGGTAAGTAGATAAATCAGAGATCATTTTTAGGAAACAATAAACCGTATAATAACATACATATGCTATTTTATAACAGGTGTGCTGATTTTTTATGAGTATACTTCATATTTATTTATTAAAAAATGGGTACGACCCGTACGACCCTTTATTTCAGCTCTTTAAATTCAGTTGTGAAAGTTATTTACTCATTGCACCCATCCACTAGCAGCAAATTGTGAGTTCTACAAAAACTATCGCTCATGAAACAAATATGTTGTTAGACTCGCATGACACAGAAAGTTCGCATTATTTAACAGTGGCCCATAAAACGTTCCGACCGAGCCCTCGTAAACGTTTCGGCCTATGTCAAGTAAGATTAAACCAGAGAAATACCACTAGCCTTACCATGAGTTGTCAAGTATCGGTTACTTTGGGTTTTACTCGATTCGCTCGCACTTATTTATTGGAGCGAGCGCGATGATCTGTTTTACGTATCGAGTAAAACCTAATGTAATCGATAATTGCCAGCGGCAAGAAGTCCGCAACAAACTCTATGAACATCTTGAGTTCGCAGTGTTTCCAGTTAAAATATTATAGGTGGCAGTTTTCTTAACAAAGCAACTGTATAGCAAACGGGTGCCGTTGTTTAACCTATTAGATACTTACTTACTCCAATTTAACGTCGCTCTGCAGAACGCAATTTACAGAATTTCTCATATCGTAAAGCTATCAAAGAAGACGCGACATGAGTCTGAGATTCAAATTATGCCCACGCCTCAGCACACGGCACACATTACAAGTGGAATAGAGTGCGAGTCCATTCACAGCGGACTGTATTCCGATATCTAGAATGTCGCCAATGTTACCATATGCGGGGTTTAAAATCTCGTACAAAATTGTATAAATGGAATCTTTTTCTAACACTATATGAATATGACCACATAGGCCATGGCCAATGCAACTTTGTCTGAGTCACTGAGTTTACTTTTCTTGCTTTTTATCGTTCCATTTAATCTTGAAGAAATTGAATGAAATTAAGCTATTTTCTGGTAAAATATTAGAATAACGTAACAACTAGACCGAAGATAATAATGATTATGTTAGTGCCCGCACGACTCCATTTGTATTGTATATTCATTAAATTATAATTATTGTATTAATAATGTACAAATGCATTACACTATTTTTGGCTTTTGACATTGATCAAGAGGCCTTATAGTAGCTTACTGTGATAGTGTCGTGTCTCTACTGATTTTTTTTGGGTGCAGAATTCTAAATTATCGGACCGTATCGTCAATAACTCTGTCCATTTATACCCCCTCTTTAAGACTTTTTTTTATTTATCGCCGCTTCGCTTCGAATGACTATGCCAAAAAGATTAAAAATTGCATAGGATCACATAAATGATTAAGTCCCCTGGAAATTCGCGTTATTGAGCAATATTGGGCATACGGCAAGAGAACATTTTAAAAAGGCGTCAGGTTCACCAGAAATATCGGTCACTTCTTCAGGATATGAAATGTAGCGAGAAATAAAAATAGTATAGTAAAAAAAACAATTATGTATGGCATAGATGGCAATGGCAACACTAAGCTAGCTCATTCCGGGCTGCAACACAAGTCGCCTGCACAAAGTCCGTTTAAATTTCAAACGCGATCAGCATTAATGCGATCAATAAGTATAAGTGGATGGAACTATAATGGGTGCATTTATACTACTATTACCGGTTATCAAAGAGCAATTAAAGAAGCATCGCGCGAACCGAGAGCCGCGGCGTACGCTCGCATTTACTTTTGACTTTTATTAATCGTTCTTTTTGTTTGGCTCCAATCTCTTACATTTGCATAAGAATGTTAGCGTTGAGATTGTATTGGTCAGACAGGTTGTGTATAGTTACGCTTTTTTGATGTCTGGCACGGCACATGTAAGCATACATCGCAAATATTGTAAATCCAGTTTAGTCGTTACCGCATTTCAATTACACTTAGATATTTAATTCTAAAAACCTGCCAATTATTCATGGGAACTTTCAATGTAAATCACAGCCGGTTAAGTGCAAATGTATATAAATAAACATAGCGGAGAATGTAACGTATTTATACAAACGAGGCATTGACGTGTTGACACCGGTGATGAGTCATGACGATGTTGCGCGATCAAATCGCCGCCGCGGGAACCAGACTCAAAAACATATTTTCACATCACTAACATATCTAGAACTCGAGGTTCTCGGCAACTATTTCTGTTATAAAGTCAGAACTAAACTGGTCAGCTCGAGGCGAAGATAGCATGTAGTACTTAAGAGTCCGAAGCAAGCAACGCTCAACACAACTCCGCTCTGAGATCCGCAAAATCGGTAACAGGGTGTTGTTGGGATACCTACCCACCTAGATAGAGATAAGGCGCTAGAAATAAATTGAGATTGCGCTTAGCCCTTCCCCTGTACTCTGTTCCCTAGCGCTGTTGTGATCCGCTGCAGATTCTCATTAAATGTTGTATAATTTAAAAATAATTTCCGTAGATTGCTCCTATTATTTGATAACCATAAAATCTATTGCGTAAACAGCTTTTTCTTTCGAAATCATATAGTATTGTCGAGGGCGGAAATAAATCGTAATTTCACTCTACACTTATGTTGTGTCCAAATGAACGGAACGTATCTAAGTTTTGGGGGTCTAAATGCGAAACTTTTATTCGATCTATTTTCTTCCTCTTAACATTCAACACTTAGTCATTTCTGCTCTAGATATGGCTTATCTTATTGTATTTACAAAATATACTATAAGGTCATGCGGGGCAAATACAACTACTTACGAGGTAAATTGAACTAATGGACTTTTAATCTGTTTTTAAGTTTAAGAACTTTTGGAAGATACCTAGAACATTCTTTGATTTATTTCAAAAGCAACACAATACAATAGTAGGTAAGTATGATCGTTTTACAAATTAAGAGTAAGTAATTTCAATTAGTCGGAATTACCTCATAGTTGCATTTGCCCCGCATGAACTTACTATAAACTGCGTTTGTTTGGTTCGATCTTGCTGCAGACTCTTAAATGTGGTTGCGCAACAGTCTGCGGTCAGCAGTCGACGGCGGATGAACCGCGCGATCTCGGACTTGAACTTCTACGGCCGCGGCCGGTCAAGTGCAATGTTTTCGAGTTCATAATAGTGGTGGGAATTAGGTAACGTTACACCACTAATAATTAACGATGCAAGATTAATGAATCAATGACTTCAATGAAATCATGACTCGTGATGTTTAAGTGGACGATAGACAGCTAGTTTGATACTTACTACAGTAGTAGTAGTACAGTGTCATCGATCGTAGTGGTTTGTCATATTTCAATATTTTTTGTTACGAGTTACATATGGGGTTGTTCAAAAGAGGAGTGTACAAGTTCTTATTGGGTCGGCAACGCGCATGTGACAACCCTGGGGTTGCAGGCGCCCATAGGCTACGGTGACTGCTTTCCATCAGGCGGGCTGTATGCTTGTTTGCCACCGAAGTGGTATAAAAAAAAATGTTAAAGAAAATAAATCAAAAAAAAAATTTTCAATTTCAATAATTCTCTATTCTGTAACCAACCAACATATATCATTTATCTACTTAGTTTGTGAAATAAGGCAAGAAGGCCTAAAGAAACTTAATAACAATAACATAAAGAAGAACCATAACATAAATCAAAATTCAACAATGTTAAATCAACAATAGTATTTCAAAAGTAACATGATCCATTTACCTATTATTTATACGAAGATCATATTAAGCGATTATTTAAATTTAAACGCTGTATCATAGCTGACATTTACTTTTCGATGAACCATTCCTATGCTATTTTAGCGTCAATGTTATCGGATAGGTCCATCAATGATATCTTAATCGCATTTTTTTGCCAAATCGAATATATTTTTATTAAATTATACTGTTTTTAAACTACCATAAGTACGATAATAAGATAATGTATGACATTTAGAACAGTATAAAAAAGGGACAACTGCATAAATATAAAGTGTAGAGATAAGAAAACTTCGAGCACATTATCGTAACACGACAACGTATACTATACTTTCTTGCGAGAAAAAAGTATTTTTTAAAGTGAAAATCTGGAGAAAAAGTAGTTCTTGTAGGGCACTAACATGAACTTGAAATGTATAAAGATAGAATTTCATATCCTTGCATACTAAGTAGGAAGTGAAACATTCTAGGTGATATTGCCTAAATTTTGCTTAAGGCCGTGGTCTCCTATTTTATGCTGTATGCGGCGTCTGACGTTAGCGTCAACGTTCAATTCCACTCTTATCGACGTCTGAATGCAACGCACAGCGTCAACGGTCAATACGTTCGCCGTAGAGAAGAGCGTAACTTAACAGCAGATCCGACTGCATCACTATCTTTTTCCCAACATTTATGCATATAAATATTGTTTTTATGATTCTTTTCATTTTTATCATACAGTGCATTGAAAGATTAAATAAATTCTATTAATAACTCGTCTTTTTATTTATTAAACTTCGACATTTTGTTTGACGCGAGAGACGACGTTCACGCTGCAATGGTTCGAAAAGACTAGAAACGCGGCACACAGCTTTTGATAGCCACGTGCGACGTCAAGACGCCAACGTCGACATGTGAAAGAGACCACAACAGTACATACCTATAGTGAGCATTCAGACGCAGCGTACGACGTGACGAGACGCCGCATACGGCGTAAAATAGGAGACCACGGCCTTACACTAGGTCTAAGGAGGATACGACTTCGCATGTCAGTAGCCGTACCATGAGTTGGCACGTAACGGTTACATTAGCGTTTACTTGATACGTAAACCAGTCTATCGCGCTCGCAGTCTACTTTACTATACGTGTCGATCGAGTAAATGCTAACGTAACCGTTAATTGTCAACTTATAGTACGGCTATTGACTTTTTGCCTCCGGAGTTGCAGGCGAAAACAGGCTAACTTAGCAACTTACCTTGAAGCCGCCTCATAAGCTTATTTTCCACTTATACCATAAACCATTACTTTTCCGTGGTAAGTGAATTGATGAACTGCACGTACCTGTAACGAGAAAATAATTGCATATCAATATCATACACAAATGAAGATTTGTGAATATAATAGAAACAACCAGTAAATAGATTTGATAATTTCAGTCACTACTATTACTACTTTACTACTAAGAGGAGTGAGAAATTATACGACATTACATATTATCCACCACTGTTCGTTGAGTAATTTGAAGTAATGAAAATTCCTTCCTGCTGGCAACCGGGAGTTTGACAACTTACCTCGACAACTTACGGTAGGTACAGTAGACTACAAAGAGTTCAAAGAGTAAGTAGCAAGTAAAACTATGAATTTGAAAGGTACAGTCCTGTTTCTTCTTTATTTTTAAGCACCTATGGCTACATAAGTAGAGGTAGACAACAGGTCGTCTTGTCGTTAAACAGCGATATCTTCCAGATAACCATAATGGAACTTAGAAAATGTAATATATTTCAATTGTAAGCTTCCACGTAGCCTCTTACTTACACTTGCACCTATTACTACACAACCAGAAACCAATACGCCCCCGTTCACAAACAGCTAGTGTCGAAACGCAATCAAGTGGAATGCCAGACGAATTGTTTTCGAGCGACACAAAAAAGTTAATTAAGGCTCGTTGCCGGTGACAGTGTGAAGAACTGGAGATCCGCAGGTGGCTATGGGAAGATCGGCCGTGCGCGACCGAGCGGCTGCGCGACCAATCGGCCCTAATTGTAAGCACGGCGGTGCGAGCATCGACACCGACTTGACCATTGCACATGGAGTGACTCCTACAGACGACGCATAGGCATACTAATTGGCTGGAGTAGCGATGAGATTTCAGCGCACGACGACGGAATAGCATCTTACTCCCTTATTTATAAACGTCTCCTAACAATTCAAGATTAGAAAACATCAATTTTTTTATTATAAAAACAAATTCATGTTTTCTAATCTTGAATTGCTTACAGCGCCCTCTCTAGCAAATTCAACGCAACGGAGATTTGCCGAGTTTGTGGACGATTATGTGTTCTAGAATCGCATGTCAGTCTCTTGGATATGTGAGACACGTCTTAGGAGTTGCTTAAGGTTGTAGTACCTTCGAAACATTAAGTACAGATGTTTGTCGCTAGTGATTACATTCACAATACCATTGGAAAAATTCGCTGTGATCGACGGAAGGTCGTCTGGTGTAATTGGAAGCACGGTGGACCGGCAATCCAGAGGAAGCGGGTTCGAATCCCGTGACAACCAGAATCTTTCGCAGTTGATTTTTTCTACGGTAAGCACATCTGTTACGACATTGTGGGAGTCTCCTAACAAGTTAAGTATTGTATTTATTTCTCTTTCAGTCTTATAAGACCGAAAAAGGGTTACTTTTCATAAATAAGGGGGTTTGTTTCCAAATAGAGAAACTGAAATTCTCGCCAGCGGTAACACTCGTAGGTCTCATTGTTAATTTATGAACTTTATCCAATTAGATTGTCGACCTGTTTTGAATTATATGGTACACAAAAGTATAGAAGAAGAACATAAGAATGCTTTCCTCACCGGTTAACTGCAGGGTGAAACAAATATTATTTAAATTGCAATTGCATAGGTCGAATCGTTTGACAGAGGTAAGTTTGTAATATGCACCGATTCTAAAAGTGCCTTACTTTGCTGTAGAGGACGGAATATCATGTACATGATATATGTTTACCTTACCTACTGTCTCAAAATAGTGCGATCCAAACGGAAAAAGAGTTATGGAATGAATATTTCGATGAAATAACTCTGAATAAAGGAATATGGTGCGAAACTATTAAAACTACCCTGTGCCAAGTACCATGGGTCAGAGGATGGAGAATATGTAAAGATATAGTGATGGCCTTGAGACTTTCATTAAAATATATGCCATACATATAATTATACTTAGATAAACAAATGGTACATGCATGTCAAATACATTACGTTACATGTGTTCTTGTTATTTCCATTTCAAAACGCCTTGTTTTTGTGTAATATTGTATAAACGTTTTGTTTAAAATTATTAAGTTAAGACATTTCTAAACGAAGTCATATTGGATTTATCTAGTGGACAAGTGATCTGAACGATAGCCGTTAGAAACAGGATATTCTCATAGGTAAACGGGACCTATTGAAGAGCACATTTACTCAAACAAGCTAACTGGATAGTTTTTATACGTGGCAAAATCTTACGACTGCCTGCAATGTTGCGTATTGTGTTTGACTAAATTGCTATGTCACGGTTTGTATAAACATAGACCCTAGCTGTGTCCATTCTTCTTATTGATTGACATGTTTGGCCGACGGAAGGCGAAGACAAGGTAATAAAGTTTTTGAGTATTATGAATGCCTATTTTTATTTATTGCACACAGACCAAGAGTTATTAGCTCTAAGGATTTACAGGGTGGTTGGTAGTCTGATGCAAAGCTTAAAGGTGAATTACGTATAGACCATTTAAGGCATTGTTGTCTTTGACGAAGTCTGACTTTTTTGGTGTTTTTGGCCAAAATACCCAAAATTTAAAACGAACTGCTAATTTTTGACCAAATTAAGCGATAAACGTACTATTTTTTAATTTATTTCATTAAAGTAACGCGTAAACAATTTAAGAAAACATAATAAAAGCTTCTTTTTTCTTAAAGTTTTCTTTACAGAA
Source organism: Thaumatotibia leucotreta (assembly GCA_025490895.1). Taxonomy (NCBI): domain Eukaryota; kingdom Metazoa; phylum Arthropoda; class Insecta; order Lepidoptera; family Tortricidae; genus Thaumatotibia; species Thaumatotibia leucotreta. Next base: position 48,240 of record JALPQI010006835.1, read on the forward strand.
TTTTGAAGTTCATGATCCAAAATGGAAAATTCTAAAATGCCATCTTTGACATCATTTAAAAAAAAACGAAGTGTGTTTTTTGTGTTCAAACCTTTTAGAAAACATGCCTAATTATCGTTTTTTCATTTGAGATATCATTTACGCAGATAAAGTGAGGATGTTTTTTTTATTTTGCTATTATCCGAGTGTGGGGTATCGTTGAATAGGCCTTTTGAAGATAATGAGGGTCCAAATAATATGAAGTAAATCATGAATTGGCCGTGTGGTGACGGCAGTAAGACTACATTTGTTACCACCCGGAAAACCAGAGGGGTGTCTTGTCACTCCTCCTGAGGGTGTCGTAAGAGTCGATTAAGGGATTGAAGTGTCACTGACCATTATTTGATAAAAGATTGATAATGGGCAGCAGCGTCGTCATAGTCAACACATTACTGCGATCGCCAATCCGTTTGCCCAGCGTGGCGATTATGGGCATTTACCTCTTAATGCGTCTATACATAGTTAACTAGTTTTTTGCTCTGTGCGCGAGGCCCAAGGGCCTCGCGGGCCTCTCTTTTTGTCGACTGGAGGAGTGGGGTATTGGAGATTTATTTTTTATTTTCTTTAATTTTTTTATTATTGTTTTTGTATTATTTTTTACTGTTATCGCAGTTGTTGGGCTTTTGAGCTGGACTCCTGCAGCTCGGCCTTCGGCCTCGCGAGCTGTCAGGCCTCTGAGGGACGTTTCGGGCCTTCGGCCTTACGCGGAGCTCGGCCTTCGGCCTTCGCAGATTGTCGAAACGAATCGTCGGGCCTGCGGCCCTCCGATTCGTTTTCATGTTATACTTTTTAATTGCGT
>JALPQI010006836.1:0-63099 GCA_025490895.1 Thaumatotibia leucotreta
CCCTCGGTTCGCGTCGGACTTTCCGTCAGACCCGTGGTCCTCCGGTTGGTCGGCTGAGAGTATGAGTTTATAATTTTATAGTCTCGAAATACGAGTTGTATAATTTGTACAATATAAAAATTTAAATATGATTTTCTCAATAAACCAAATTGATTGATATTCCTTATTGTCAGATCTCTGTTTTCAAAGGTATTGTATGAATAACTCGTCCATTTGAGATACTTCGGGCATTCAAGCTTACATTAACCACTTCTTGCCACTTCACACTTTCTTGGTTTTCATTTGTCAATCGAGATATTTAATGAAAAAAATTTAGTGTCGGATTTCTAAAAATATCTATTCAGCAGGGATTCCCCTCTCTTTACACATAAAATAATGGCCATTACGTTTACAATACGTGTCGTGATTTGTGATGAAAGCGCGAGAGTATAAACGCTAGCATGCATAATTGTATCTTTGATCTTGAATAATTAGGTATAATTAAATAAATATCGGAAATTAATTTAACAATTGCACTAAAAACTTGAAAATAAAATAAGTAAAAAAAGTTTTAAGTTAAACGGTTTTTATTGCACCAAAAACTAGAAAGTAAAAATTAGTTATAACTAACCGTAGATGCTACTTTCTGTAGATTACTCACGTGTAACTATTATCACTGTAGTCTTCCCAAGTCGGATGCTGAAAGCCACGTTTAGCCTCTATGTCAGTGGATTAAGCGTTACCTAATCGGAAACTTTTACCAAACTGAAATAAAAAACGTGGGGCGTTATTGTAAAGAAACATACAAGTTCAAAATAAGTAATTCGATTAATCTTGCAATTAATCATCCATCTCTTCCAACACTTCTACAGAGGTAAATAGCTTATATCAAGGCCAGAAGAAAACTTATTACACTATTGCTGTCCTGATTTCTATGTGTGTTCTTAAATAACTATAGTGACTTAATCACACTTGCGTACGCCCCACGTTTTTATTTCAGTTTGGTAAAAGTTTCCGATTAGGTAACGCTTAATCCACTCACATAGAGGCTAAACGTGGCTTTCAGCATCCGACTTGGGAAGACTACAGTGATAATAGTTACACGTGAGTAATCTACAGAAAGTAGCATCTACGGTTAGTTATAACTAATTTTTACTTTCTAGTTTTTGGTGCAATAAAAACCGTTTAACTTAAAACTTTTTTTACTTATTTTATATTGTTATGTCATAATTATGGGCAATACTCTTATTCTCATCCTTCTTTGTTCTAGAACAAAAGCGTGAACATATTTGGAACACTTTCAGTTTATCCATTTATTTCACAAATATAAGAATGCCAGCTTCACCTGGCAGCTGTAAGTTACACGGCTGAGGTTACTATTCCGGTAGCTTACCAAACTAAAGAGACAATCGTTCATTACAAATATTGGTTGTCATATACTGAAGAAAAATAGACCAAGATCACCAACGTCCGAGGTGAGAATCTAGCCCACATATTCAGCTTTCGCGGCTGATGCCTGTACCGCTCGTCCACTCAATCTTATCAACCACCAGTAAATTTTCTCGGGTATATGCAACCCCTTACAAGGCTAGGCGCCTTTAACCATTCTCTAAGAGCAACACCTATAATGCATGCATCTTCTCAATAGTTCATCAAAAAGTGCACATCACGACAAATACGTGACAAGTCATCAAGAAAAACCGAAGAGAAATGGCAGTGGTAGTCGCTAACGTCTATTAAATACTAACAGAAACATGCTAACAGGAGAAAAAGAAATCATTAATTTACCTGCTTGAAACGGAGACATAAAAGGTAGGTTTATAATTTTAGGAGAGAAATTCATTTTAGAACTGTTCACGTGATGGCCTCTTCGGAAGACCAGCGCTGGCACTCGCTAGCAACATGCTGAGATGAGGCCATTTTGTAGCATACACGCTTTCATTTGTAAAAATATTTTTCGTTGATATATATTGTGGTTTTTTGTGTATGTTGCGAATAAAGTTATTTATATTTCTATTTCTATTTAAAAAAATTTAACACTTTATCAAGGCATCACAGATCCTTAGTTACACACAGGATTTAGTCAACGCACTGTATTCTTCCAGGCATAGAAGAACTAAAGAAAGCTTGGAATTGAATCTTGTATGTTGTGTTGTGTATTGGTGTTTATTAATGTCACACTCTTAAGTTGATCCTTCTTTATTTTCAATTAGGTTTAGGTATAATTTAGTCAAACGATGATAGTACATTAGTCAAAGAGAAAAGCCTCAGGGCACGAATGTTTGCTTTATTTGTATATTTAGGGATTAATGTGTATAGTAAATATACCTGCCAGGCATTTAGGTGACATTTTACTCTGTGATAAAAACGTTTAGTACTTTCTCGGTCATAACGCTTACATCGCCATGCTACATCCTATTCTCACAACAATGTGTAATCCAGACTCTCGGATGCCTAACAAAGTCATGAAAATGATCAAAGTTCACATTTAAACTAGCCTTCAATGTCAGGTACAAGAATAACAAGGCTACGTGTTACTAGCATCGCTATTCCCCGCCCCAAACAAAGCCAAGTGAAGTGGCCGCAGTCATGAATAAATGTACGAATTCGCTTCGTGTGCAGTGCACTGAGCAAAACAAATACTTGCCGTTATGAAAGCGCGGAATAATGGGAAAATAACTGTGGCCTGGATGTTAGGTGATATGATGAGTCTGCTGCTAAAGTTTTTATGGGAACGTAGAGACTTAATTGTTCAATCAATACGTCTTAAGCATCCCGTGCGTATGTTGGTTAGCAAACCGTACGTACGTTTACAACATTTGGGTTTCTTTTGAATCCCTTCAGAATACCTAATAAATAGAGATTGGAATCTTTAATTTCTTTTGTTTGTTTTGTTTTCTTTTAAATATATTTATTTTCTAAACTACAATTTATGTACATAGATTAAACTAACTAATCGACTTAACCTAACCTATATCTAAGATTGGCCCTTGTGGAATTGTACCGAGGATGCTCGCGACATTTCCTCGCTGTATCGTTATACTGATATACTGATGCGTTGTGCGGGGAGTCGCCAGCTCTTCGGTCTTTAGTTATGTCAACCAGACGTTTCGCGATCTCAGCAAACAATTTGCGTGCTCTGGGGCCCCATAAACCTGTTTTGTTTAATTTAATGTACCTACCTATTATTTATTATTACATTATGATGTAGTTGTTACAAAAAATAGTGTGTAAATGCCAAACGATAAATAAATAATTGAAAATTGATTGCTGGTGACTATGAAATAGTTTTTACTTTTCTTGTCTGTTTTTAAACAATTTTGCAGTAGGTATAATTTAGGAGATAATGACAGCTATTATATTCCAAATAAAACAAATTAACCTGTTATTTGCTCTAAGTAATTATTTATTAGCTAACGGGTTTTATGCAATAAATATCCCGATTTTGTCTAGTCTTATCCAGGGTGCTTATAATGGTTTATCGTTAATCGAGACTTGTGTCTCTTTCGTACTTACATACCAGCTAGAAAATGACAGAAACGTCGACAAATGATAAAAGCGGAACTGTCATGCTATATGCCTGCAGAGCGACTACCAATTTTCTAATATCATCGATCCTTCGAGCTGGCTTGTAAAGATGATGATGAGTTTTTAAACCAAGTCATTACATTTCTAATTGGTGCTTATAGGTAAATATAAATATCCTCGTTATTTTCCGATACTTTGTACTTGTGAGGTAACTGTATTAAATATCTAAAGGACAACCTCGAATTGAAATCCCTGGTGGCGACGGCAGATTGGTTCGTAGCCGGTAACTTTGTTATACCCCGCTACTAGTCAAAGCTCGCATGACAATTTTATTGGTGAAATGGTGACTGAAGTTTTATTGAGATATATTTCAGCTTACGCACAGTGGTAAAATGCTATATACGGTGACACACGAGGAAGTATGTCTAATTTGTCGAAGTATGACTTCTTTTGCGAGGTTAAATACAAAATATCTTTTTGGCTATCTATGTTATCAACATTTAAAAAAATCAAGTTTTGACCTGGGTTCATGTAACTTTCTTTACTTCTTACGACCTCTGGACTAAGCTTTTAAAATTATTCAGTTTCCTCGATGACTGTTCAGTACAGTCTTTAATGTTTTATCAAATGTATTAGTGAGGGTGTCTTGTTATTTGTAATACACTTGTAAAAACCAGGAAAAAGTGAACGATACCCTTAGTTGGCAAATAGTTTTGTAATATATAAAAGCATCTGAAAGATCCCGAATCCTCCAAACACGGAATACTTTAGCGGTGCTGCGAGGCACTGGAAACAAAAAATAAGCTTTCCGTCGAGCAAAGTAAAGTACACACATAGTCCACAGTCATCTTTATTGACCATTGCGTTCTTGTATATGTTTGCGATACGATGCACACTTGCACAGCTTAGAAGATACAGCTCTTTAAAGATATTTTTTCAATCTACTTCGTGATTGCAAGACCGATGCAAAGCTTTAAGACTAAGAATGGTCTATACCTACTTCAGGTATAGACCATTTAGAAACATTTAAGCCATGTTTTCTGCTGAAGTTTGACTATTTTTGGAAAATATTGTTTGTTTAAAATTAAATGCAAACTTTTTAGACTGCAAGCTTTGAAATCTTAACGTGAGTATGAGTTTGCAACTAGCAAAAAATACTTATGTCCTTCATAATGTATTCACCTTATTTTTATAAATGTTAATACATACCTACTGTACGCGTCATCTGCTTTGTACGGTTCAAACGCCATTTGATGTCAATTACGAAATTCTTCATACATTTTTATATTTAGCGTAAGCGCCAGGCATTTTCTAAATTATAACTGTGGTTGGAGTAAGTAACTCAGTATAAACTACACAAATGAATCAAATATTTTATTCTCAATTTAGATTAGATACACAAATTAGATAAACATAATTGCAATAGTAATTAAAAAGAACAACATTCTTTTTAAATATTTAATTCCGTTTTTGGGCCCTCTTGAAAAATCATCATTTGGCGGTTACATCAATTCATATTACTGTAACATTTTAGAACAAATGGTAAAAGTTTTTTTCCGCTGGTCTTATTATGTTGGGTAAGAGTTGTATCCGGTTACCGACCCTTAATTTTGTATAATCAATTACCGAGGGTATTATACTCATTACTTGGGTCGTTCTTGCGTTTCGTTAAAATCACTATTCCAAAGTGAAAAGTGCTATTAATTTACCAATTATGGATACCATTTTTTATTGGATGTATAGAAGCCTAAATGGACTATACGGTACCATAAAAAACTTATATAGATATATATGTATTTATTAAGTAAATAGGAAAATACATAGTGAATCTTCATTACTTTCCTGAGTCTAACTACCTTTCCAAAACTTTGAAATTTTATGATGACGAACTAGTTTTTAATTTGAACGCATTAATAACCTTTAGGTCGCGTTAAGTGATATATTAATAAAGTAATATTTACGCTCATATATTTTTAAGATAATTAGAACCTTAGAAGAATCGAACTTTTACTTTTGTCACATCAAAATCTTCATTCCATTCCTCGATGAAGACTATGCATGTTTTGAACAACACGGGCCCTTTTGACGGCCTGTGTCCTGCTTGCACGTCTTCCTCCCGGTTAGTATGCCAGCGCACTCTGATGCTGACTGACTTAGCTCCACTCAATAAGAAAAAAATTACGATATTGTGACGCGGAGAGAATTTTGTCACGAGGTTGGCTTCATTACTGTCCGGGGGCCAATTTGGTAAATTTTGTTTTCTTTTTAAGCGTTTTAGCTGATTACTACTCTTATTATGAATTATTACCTGAATATTAAATGCAATAGATATCACACTAGATAAACACAAGTAATTAACGTTCTAAGATCAAATATTCATTACTTTCCAATTCATTCCTTTCTATTTAGTGAAAAAAACTCACGGAAAGGAATGAGCAGCAATGGAAAGTGATGAGTGTTTTCTTATCCATTAATTTTAAGTACCTACATTTTACAATTCTATTTATATAAGATGTATTTAATTGCTCTAGATCACCAGCTATACGAGTAGTAATACAGCTAATCCTACATGATCGCGCAATTGCACCTACAGTTTCCTTCGCTCAAAATTATTTTAAGTTGAAATTACCAAGAAACTGGCCACGGAAAGGGCGCTGCTGATGGCATTGGGGCGGTGACTAAGAGAACTGCAGACGACTTTGTTCGATTTGTTGGAGACGTCGGGTGTTTTGAAGATTTTGTCAAATTAATTCCTGACAGCGTCCAAGGGATTAAGATATATGTGATACCCGACGATGACATCCAGAGAAAAAAAATCCAACTAACGTGCCTGCTTTTAAAGGAACCATTAAAGTTCACCAAGCGCTATGGTCTACAGAGTTACCGTACAGTGTGGCTTTAAGATCATTAAGCCGTTTCATTTGCTTGAATAGCTACCTTCCATGTGATCACCAAAAACACATTGGAACATTAGCTTTTGGATTTGGGCAGACAACTATAACCAGTGCTTCCTGTACTAATAACAATGAAGACGATTTCAGCCACAAAACGTCCATTGCTAGACATAGGCCTCCCCCAATGATCGCCAATATGACCGGTTCTACGCTGTTGCTTCCAGCGGGTTCCCGCGACCTTGACCAGGTCGTCGGACCATCTTGTGGGAGGTCTGCCCACACTACGTCTTCCGGTACGTGGTCGCCAGTCCAGCAATTTCTGGCCCCATCGGCCATCTGATCTTCTGGCGATGTGCCCAGCACACTGCCACTTAAGTCTGGCAATTCTGAGAGCAATGTCGGTGACTTTGGTCCTCTTGCGGATCTCTTCGTTTTTGATTCGCTCACGCAAGAAAACTCCGAGCATTGCTCTCTCCATTGCCCTTTCAGTGACTTTGAGCTTTTTGATCTGGCCCATAGTGAGCGCCCACGTCTCCGTACCGTAGTCATCACTGGCAACACACACTGGACAAAGACTTTTGACTTAAGACACTGCGGTAAATTCGATGAGAAGACTTTTTGCCACTTCCCGAACGCTGCCCAGCCAAGTCGGATTCGACGATTTAAGTACCTCTTTCACAAAGTTGGACCTACCTAACTGAACAGTTTGTCCCAGTAGACATACTCGTCAACAACTTTGAGAGTAGAGCCTCCGACTGTAACAGGAGATGGTACTACTTGAGCATTGAACATGACTTTCGTCTTTTCCAAATTCATCTTCATACCAACTCGTCCGGAGGCTCTACTGAGGTCATCGAGCATTGCACTGAGGTCTTCAACGGTCTCAGCCATAACAGCTATGTCGTCGGCAAATTGAAGGTGCGTTGCGTGATGTACTCGCCGTTTATATTGATGCCACGTCTTTCCCACTCCATAACCTTAAAAACATCTTCCAGTGCAGCGGTGAACAGTTTTGGGTGAACAGGGATATTACATCTCCTTGTCTGACACCCCGCTGCACTGGAATCGGTTTCGAGTTCTGGTCTTGCAGGCGGACCGACATAGTGGCGTTTCTGTACAAGCACTTCAATACTTCGATGTACTGATAGTCGACTTGGCACCGCTGAAGAGACTGCAGCACAGCCCATATTTTGATCGAATCGAGGCTTTTTCGTAGTCCACGAATGCTAGACACAGAGGCAGGTTATATTCTTCCGTTTTCTGTATAACCTGCCACAACGCATGTATGTGATCCACGGTGCTGAAACCTTTCCGGAAACCAGCTTGTTCGGGAGGTTGAAAGTCATCCAGCCTACGTGCGAGACGGTTCGTGATGACTCTCGAGAACAACTTGTACACATGGCTCAGGAGTGAGATGGCCTGTAATATTTCAGTAGAGTGGTGTCACCCTTTTTGAAAAATAGCATCACCACACTCCTGCTCCAAGCTTTTGGCGTTATTCAATCGTGATGACAGAATGGAACAGATTCTGAGGGGTTTTTACACTATTTACACATTATTAAAGTGTAATACATAACTATTATTGTTAGAGCTGTTAAATATGCTCCAAAATTTATTGAGAGCTTAATTTTTTGCTTAATATTGTTTTCTTTATGTGTTTCAAGAAACATCTTTTTATATGTATTGTGATAATATTGTTTATAATTTTTGTTGAATTATTTGAATATGTATATTTGTATAAATATATTTGTATAAATATACATTAATTAAATTCACCGTCTTACACTTAAATTCATTATCATACCCTTTGTTTATCATTACTTTCCAAGCGTGTTTATTACTTTCCATGCAAAATTCATTGCCTTCGGTGGGCTCATTCCTTTCCATCGTTTTTACTCATAAATGTTATAGTTATATATGTGCCTTTTATTGATTTATTATATTAATGGGTATTTCAATCTAAGTATATAACAACAAGACATAAAAGAGAAAAAAAAAACGATTCTCAAAAAATGTTGTGTTTTGAACGAAACGCAAGAACGACCCACTTATGGACTATTTAATAAACTAAATTTGTGTTTGTGCCTAACCAACTGATTGAAACTGAACCGGATTTTGCAGAATCTGTAAAATTGAGGCATAAGAAGCCTATTTTAAACAGACTGTAGTTTAAATATATCGGTTTAAACTTTCACGATTATCACTCATATTTTCATGCCCGAAAATAATTAAACGTAAGTTTACGCGATTAAGACCCGTTTGTCTGTAGTAATTCAATAGTGCCGTCGCTTATTTTTATAAAAGTTACTTTATAACACTTGCCATCAGCGCTTTTCTTATGAGGTTTTTACGACTTCGTCCTAAAATTGCTCGTTTTTTATCTTAATCTCCGACTCTGGGCTAGAGTGTCGTTTCGTTGAGTTTTCATAATCATAGGAGGTAAATGAGACAAAATGGTAAGAAATCATACCTTCAACGTCAACAATACACAGTACATGCCTGCGATACAAATCGTGTCATTTTGCACTTTACCGACCCTTTATTGACGGCAAAAAGATGCGATTTCCATCAAAGACATCATACTCTGTCAGTTATTCTGAGTACTTCACTATCAGAGGCACAACACGTGCAGGAAAATAATATCGAATATATTTGCTGCAACCAACACATATACCTAATGCATTCACCGTTATACAAGTTTGTTCCATGTGGCCATGGCCTGGCTGTGAATCCAGGTGCTGGTACAAGCTTTTCTAAAAGCGGTCTAAAATTTTAAACCCAATGACACCTCGACTTTGCTATAATAACCATAAAGTCAGTCGTACGTACATTATACGGAACTTCACGTTGCTTCAAATGCAGCGCATGAACGCTTCGGTGATTACAGAGGAAACCGCGCTTTAAGTTGATGTCAAAACTTGACAAACATCGTTTATTTACTCACTTGTAAATTACCTCACTCAAATTTGGGCCTTTTTCGCAAAAACTCCTTCTGCCTTATCACAAGACCTTAACGTCATGCCAGAATATCAGTAAAACGTTTATTATTTGTTTTACCTACGTCTCACGATAATTGAAGCTTTGAGGGTCTTCACCCTTGCGATTTGCAAGTGAATTTTAGCGCGTAACGAATTAGCCACCTGTGGGCTAAGAATTCGCTGCGTAATAAATAGGTACGCACATAAATATTTGGATGCAATAAACAATCAAATAAGAACCCGTTATTGAAAAATAAATAACTGAGGAATTTAAACATTTATGTTCATCAGTTTGGGCTATGCTGATGATAAAATTGCGGGCATGATATTTTGTAATAATATTTTGCAGTATAAACACAATTATAACATTGCCCGCGACCATTTAATTTGACGAGGAAAAAGCAAATGCAACAAAACTTAATACAAAGCTTGTAAAATGTAATATTGCGGTACAGCAATCAACAATGCAATGCAAATCACCAATCTGGTCTCTTACTGGGCAGCTGCATTGGATGTGTTTTTAAAATTTAAATCGGATGAACTGTACTGAAGCGGGCGTTATTTTAGCTGACAACAGATTACTGTCCAGAGAACCCAGTATAATTTTTGCCTACAAATTCCTGCATGTAATACGAAACTCCGAGACAGAGTAAAACTGGTTGCCTAAAAAATTCGATTCGCCTTTTCTCGTTAAGAAATTAAAACACAGACCTAGCAGTTAGTAAGCTTCAAGAACATTATTTGAATGCTATTGCTGTTCTCCTTATACATGCGCCTGATTTAAGAAGAGTAAGCAGAACAGTAATACCATTGGAAAACTATTCTTGGAGCTCTTGGCCTGTACCATGACTTTGCAATGATATTAGTCACTACAGAGAGTAAAACAATGAAATGTATCTCTCTCACATCAAACTACATGAGCGAGACATGCTGCAAATCCACTTATTTTGCCACTAAAAATTCTTAGTACGGGTACAAAAGCGTGAACAGAATAAATTAATACCGATGATGCTTCGTGGCGGATTGCGATGGAATAGGATTAACACTGTCATTTAGATACTTGGTCACGAATGCGAAATTTTACGGAATGTCTGAATTATAAAGTAGGGGATGGCTAACGTCCGTGCCGAGACCGCTTCACTAATCTAAACCGGTGTGATACAAAAATGTTTCCAGTGTTCAAGCTTAAGCTCCATGTGATCTACTATACGACTACTCCCAAACAGCATAACTCATAGTTTAGCTGCATCACATTGTTAAACTGGGGAATGAGCTGCATTTTAGTATTTTGAGTCCGTAATATTTCTGGTAAAATACTACCTTCAAACGCTGCCATGGGTGATGACAATTTACTATTTGACTCCTAACCAACTCATTTGCCTCATTTCAAATAAAAACATATAATAAAGAAAGTAATTTTAAATCGATAATTAATTGCTACGCACTAGTATACAGCGCTACATTAAATTAGATTAAGATTTAATTTTATTAGGTCTATATGTAAGTAATTAAAGAAATATAACATACATGAAAAACGATTTCATACAAGGTAATTACTTAAACGTCACATTGGCGCCCAACTTGGGGCCTAGAAATTTCAAAGTTGCACGTAAAAAATTAGATAATTTTCAAATCATCTTAAATTAATGATCAATGATCCATTATAAGTAAAACGTGACCGAAACATTAATTTGAATAATAAGTGTCACGTATCATACTAAGATACTAAAATGCCAACGAGTTTGGATAAGGTCATGAATAAGTAAGCGGGTATTAAGGTACTAAAAGGGATCTAGATTTGGGCCTTGTAGTCGTTAATATTGCTGACGAGGCGCGTGGAACGTCGCTTTTTCAGGTAGTGATTACCATAAGTACAAAGGGAGAAAATTGTATAGGAGAAAAAAAGAAATAGTACCTATACCTACTGCATAAAATTTTCAGAAGAACGTTTTAAGAAATTATCTGTCCTTAAATTACTAAAATATAAAACAATTGACACTGTGACATAAAAGAAATGGCAGCTCCTTCGCTGTTTTTTTTTTTGTAAAATGAAATATGGTGTCGTGTCTCATATGTAGTTACTGTTTTTTTCTTCGCATTTCATGAATTGCAGAGGCCTGTTTCTCAAAAGCTTGTAACTTGTAATTTAGGTGAAAGTCTTTTTTTGACATGATTAATAAAATAAGGACTTCCGCTTGTATTACAAGTTACAAGCTTTCGAGAAATAGGCCCCAGGTTATCTACACAACACAAGAATTCTAGTAAACATGGAAGTTGCTCCAAACACCTGAAAACCCCATTGTACCTTCCTAATTATTTCGAAATTACTCTCATATACAACGTAAGTATAAAAACGTGCCTTTTCATCTCACCTTCATATTCAGGGGCTCTCAAACAAAATAGTTGCCGTCACGTGTTCTGAATAACGTGGAATAACCCTTCTGAGTACTATATGTAGGACATAACACGCCGTGTATACTAATACGTTTAATCTATCCTTCCGCACCGTTAGGCAGGACCCTCTATTACGTATAATAATAACCTCTTTTAGTGCCCTGTGGGACTCTAGTTTTCTATTAGGTTATAGAGTGACGCTTTGAAATGGTAAAACTGTTATGGTAATAGCGTTTATGCGTATTGAATATTTTCATCACGTATAGCTAGGTCACCAGTAATTCTTCAAGGTGAAAAGTATTTTTTTGTGGTTGGTAATAAATAATGTGGCATGTAGGTATAATTTCTGATGGGTAGCTGAGAGAGCGAAGTTTTTTATCAAATTCCCTTGGTGGTTTATACATACTCTGAGCCTTGGCAGATTCTTTTGAAGTTAGATTTAATTAGTTTTACTCATGTCAGTGACACGAGCTTATTATAAAATGTATAAAATGAAACATTTTAAATATTTTCACGTTTAACGACGAACGGGTTTTCATCGCGTAAACTTACGTTTAATCTTATACTGACGTTTCGGGCATGACGTTACACCCGTGGTCGAACACAGACTAAAATATGAGACGATAAATGATCAGAATAGGAGTGTTATTGTGAAATATCGTGAAAGTTTAAATCAATATAATTATTTTAGATATTTATTTTATTGATTTTCAAAATCAATAAAAAAATGACAATCGAGCAACTGCTAAAGTACTTAAATAAAAATAACAAGCATTGATAATTTCAAGCGTTTTGTTTGCTATTGCAACGGTTGATAGTACTAGTTGATAGGTTTTGCCTTTTTCCTTAGGTTACTGAGATTGAAATCCTCTGGGAAAATTCCCAGCTCTCATCGTATCATTTCAGAAATGGACTTTCTATTTATTTACTATAATAATAATATTATTATACCTATGTGGAAAACATATGAGCACACAAAGTAGTTCTTCAAGAGATAAACATTTTCACGTTATTTAAGTCGAAAAGTGCTTGATTTGTTTCAAGAGCCAATCGACAAGATTTTGTAAGTTCGTAAGATAATATTACACTTATTTCATAAAACAAAAGGTTTCCAAACTTGAAAATGTAAATAATGATGTAATATTGGGTAAAATAGGTTTTTTTATTTTATTTATTTAAACACTTTCTTCAACTTTTGATGGCGAGATGCGCTCTGTTTTTATACCTATTCAATATTAAATGATTATTAGTATTATTACCTACATTCTTACAGTTGAATAACTTTTTGATGAAATAGTACAGTGTATAGTGTAATGAGTAAAATATAACTTTAACTACCTATAACAATTTTTTTTGTTGAAATAAATACTTACCGATTTATAGTTCACGTGGAATTCATAGGAGATTGTTATAGCCTGCAAGTTTTTTGGCAAACTGGACGTGCTCAGTCCAGTCCTGGGCCTAATTTTTGCCTGACCTGGGATTTTCAATATCATTTCTCAAATAATTGTAATTTTCGAAAGCATTTTATTAGCTACAATTGAGTATATACAGTGTGTTAACATGAGACTGGCTTTTATTGAAACCGAAGAATGCGATGCAGATTTTTAGCCAGACCGTGAACATTATTCGATTCAAAATGCTAATTTTAAAAGTAATTAACTTTCTAAGAAAAGTTAATTGAGAAGCAATGTACTTCAAAATGAATCGTTAATTTGCACTTGACAACGACAGATCGCAGCCACTCATAACGTTTGACAACTAAGCAGTACACGCGTTACATTGATCGTTCGGAGGAAATAAAATTAACTGTACGGTCAATTTCATTATTTCTCAAATGTTAATAATTGAAAATGATTGCTAGTAATGCGTATTATTACCCATTTTCGTTAAAGCCCGGGTCATGGTAACACACTGTATACGTCAATGATGACAAATACAGATGGCAATTACTTAAGCCGCCTCGCCTATTGAAAGTCAAAATTCTTCCAATCCAAAGGAATCATAAAAAATTTCATTCAATAAGATGTTGAGTGACTATTTTATCGCAAATAACGTAAAACTTCACATCAATCGAAGTATAATAAATATTTAAGACCTCAATCGGCTAACAGAAATGCTGACTTCATGCGAACACTCATTGAAATAAAGATTTATCCGACTGATTATATTTGGTCAGCGTTATAGAATAAGCGATCAAGCGACAGTTGGTCAAACTGAGAAAATGAGAAATTGGGAAAATTCAATTTGTTGCAGACAGTGCGAAGGAACACACTAAGCGACATATTTGGCGTTTGATTATCTTATTGAAACAAAACTAGGTGAGAAGATCGTGATTCTAGATTCGTATCGAATTAAGCAACATCCTCACGTGAAGCTAATATGATATTGTATTATTTGAATGAATTTACGTCTATTTTTAGGCGTTCAATTAGTTTCTGCAATTTGAAGTTTATATTTACATATTTTATAAAAGCAATTTTGGCGTATAATTATTTTTTACATAACGAGTTCGTGCTTGAGATATTTTGATGTGTCGCTTTGATTCTACAACTACCAATAAAGTCTTGATTTTCGGCTAGAAATATTGTCAAATACATAAATTGTCATACCGAATTTCGACCTGCATTAACTTTTTTTTTCGATTTTATCGCTTAGTTTGTTATTCCATAATGTAGTCCATTTGTGAGACATAGTGACGCAGGGAACACTTTGACTTTAGTGGCCCCGTAGCCTAGTTGGCAGTGAGTAGTGACTTTGCCTGCAAAGCTCCAGCGGGGATTGAATTTCTGTGAGGGTATTTTACTTGACTGATAGGAACACAATGTGTTTGTTCGCCAGCTACGCTTGTTTCTACATATTTAAATGTCAAAGGTCTTATTTGATTGTGAAAACGTATTTTGATCCCACTAGTACCCTTAAATTACAATATCTGCTAAATTTTTGATTAGGCTAATCTTACGACACGTGTTTTTCGAATAAATGTATAATAATAATTTACCTATCTTTTTAATAATATCGGCGACACCAAGATAAAGAAAATATAATATCAAGATGTGAAAAAGATTTAGTAGGTACTTACCGTGAAATTCTAAAACGCATTTTATAGGGAAGCGGAAAATAAGCAATGTTTGTAGCTTAATCACGGATGTTAGAATACAATATAAAATTGTCCATCCTTGTTCTGAGAAGTGATTAATTAGTGTTAACAAACGTGTGCGTCTTCGTGACTGAAATGAATTAAAGCATTCTTTAAAATATTGTAAATAAATGAGGTTGATAAAATCAAATAAATCATTTATTGTATATTCAAAGCGGAACGCAGCATTGCTACAGCATTGACAGCGTTTCGATAAACGCTATCAACAAGTAGTCAAATGTGTTAAAATTCTGTGTAGCATTAAATTAAAAATAAAAGGAAAAAAACTGGATTGCTACAAGAAATAAACTTTATTTTATCATTACTATAATATTTATCTAATAGATAAACAAAAATGTAACAGAAAAAAAAAATCCATGGAAGTCATACGTAATCTGCAATTACAGAGTTTAAAATACACAGATTGTTTTCCCTTGACACGAAGATCAATTAATTACTAATTATCCGAAGACAAAATTATCAGCCACCAAATGAGAAATATACAAATGTATTTAATACCGTGCCACGGAAATGAGAATTTTTAATACCGTGCCACGGAAATGAGAATTCTAATAATAATTATATTTAAAAATAACCTGCCATGGAAATCAGAAATAGACAAATGTATTTAATCCTATAAAGTAACGTGCGCCACGGAAATAAGAATAATCGTAAAGAATCGGCTAGCTTGCCAACCTATTGTCGTTCCCTATTGGTACCAGTAAGGAACAGCCAGGAGCAAACGTTCCGAACAAACAATACGTAACATTAATTTGACTTCTTAAGAAAAACAGAATAAAACAGTTTTTATGATAGTTAGATCTATGGTTAAAAAATACTTAATTCTGTAGCCGGAAAATGGAAATAGGTGGACACTTCCCTTTAGAGAGCGCTGGGTAGAAGAAAATATCCTCCGTGAATCACGTCATGCACGACAGGCGCCGTCTACGCTCAAGCACAATGTTGGACCCGAAGCCGGAGTCTTGGGTAAATTAAGCCTGGTTATGTGATATACGGCCAACTCCGCATCCACAAACTTTATATTGCAAATCTCCAAATGGAAAACTGCAGACGAAGAAAAAACTACGCTATAGTTTGTTTGAAAAGAAAAAGAAATCGACTAAAAATAAATTAAGACCTCAAACACTTACCCGCGACAAAAAAGCGGTTTTCCTTACTAATTATTAGTAGTACAATTTCAACCTCCACCAACTCTAAAAATTCTTCGCATTATTTACATTATTATACACTTGTGTATTTACAAAACAGACGTAAATTCTTCAGATTAATAATAAAAAATATATTTTCTCGTGAAAACCGAAGAAAACATCCATCTCATCTTTTTCACGTTGACACCTCTTACCTTTTGTTTTTTTTTTCTTTTTCTTTTAAGCGGCCTGATGCTAGGTTTGAAGTAAAAAAGGTTTCTTTACAAGGCGTAATGCTGCAGACATCCTCTAACCAGCACAAAAAAAAAATGGTTGTAATAGGAGGTAGGTCTGAACACATATACTAAAAACTAATACGACTGACCTAACTAGTAGTAAAGGAAGTTCCTTTATTTCATCTGAATAACACTAATCATTAATTAATATCCTATATTTAACAGAACTATATACAAAAACCTAAACTTTGTCAGCCTACCTAAATGCTATTTTAGGATATCCTTAACGTGATAAGGTCCAATATGTGGTGAGCCTACATCAGCTAGCTCATAAACTTGTGGCGATATACGCCGGACAACGCGACATGAGATAAACCTGGGAGCGAATTTCCCGCCAGTTCCTTCTCCGGCAGAACAACGCTGAAAATTCTTCCGCCAAACCATGTCACCTGGTCGAAATACAACAGCCTTCCTTCTCTCATTGTAGGAGTTAGCATTACGTTGGAAAGCAAGAGATAGGGAATCGGCTACCTTAGCATAGACATCTTGGAGCGCTAGAAGACTCGTGGCGCGATCACTCCGACTACTGGCCAACTCTGGACCCGGAGTCTGAATATGAGCACGTTGCCGTGAGGTTTCCACTTCGCGTCCATACATCAAAAAATTGGGTGTATACGAAGTCGCGAGACTGACACATGAATTTAAATACAATGCTACTTTTGGCAAGTTTCTTGCCCATGTGCGATTGTCATTCCCTACCAAAATACTAAGCGTTGTGATAACGGTTTGGTTGTAACGCTCTACAACATTGGCCTGCGGTGAGTAATATGGCGTATAGCATGGATTGTGAATACCGTAAGACCTCAAAAAATCCACAAAAGCCACGCTACGGAAAACAGTTGCATTATCACATAGAATGTTTGATGGTGTTCCGTAGCGCAATATCACTTCTGACTCTAAAGCAACTGTGATGGATCTCGTATCTGCCTTCTTCAACGGCACCAACCAAACGAATTTTGTAAACACGTCAACTATGGTCAAAATATATCGATATCCGTAATAGGCCACCGGGAGAGGACCCACCAAATCAATAGATATTAAATCAAGTGGAGCATAAACAGGTCTTGGATAAAGCTGGTGCCCACGCGGCTGTGTGTTGGAAATCTTGTACGCTTTACAGACTTGGCATTCCGCCAGGTAATCGGTTACATCGCGATACATATTTGGCCAATAGTATAAACTTCTCAATTTTAAATAAGTTTTCATAACCCCAGGATGAACATTTGGGAACCCGGTGTGAATCTCGGCGATTGCCTCCCTTATTTTATCTTTAGGCAATACTGTTCGCCAGGAGTTGGGCTCTAAGGGGTTATCGACTGCCATCTTACGCATCAGAATGCCATCCCGTATGGCATACGCGGGAAATGTTTGTGGCGATCTTATCGTACCCATAAATACCCTCTCGTACCAAGGATCTGAAGTAATGTTATCACCTCGTCTGAAAGAGATCAACCCGACTTGGGGACGAGAAAGTACGTCTGGGACGACGTTGAGTGCGCCTTTTCGGTGTTCTATCTCAAAGTCGTATTGAGATATCAGAGTAGCCCATCGAGCTAATCGGCCACTTGGATTGTCTAAAGTAATAAGCCATTTTAGAGCGATGTGGTCTGTAATAATTTTGAATTTCATCCCATCGAGATAACCGCGAAAATGTTTAATCGATTCCAAAACTGAAAGTAATTCCCGTTCTGTCGTGGAATAATTTCGTTCCGCTTTTGAAAACAGACGTGAGTAATATGCAATAGGATGCTCCTCTCCGTCAATATTTTGGGCTAAAACCGAACCGAGACCCACGGAACTAGCATCACATTGCAACACGAATGGCTTTGAAAAGTCCGGACATGCTATTACTGGAGAATCAATTAGCACCTTCTTCAACTGTCTGAAAGCGGATTCAGCCTGTTCACTCCAATCAATGAGGTCTTTGCCTTTCTTTTTCCCAATAAGAGACGTTAAAGGTGCAATTATCGTTGAGAAATTTTCCACAAAACGTCTGTAATATGAGCACAATCCAATAAACGCCCGCAGAGATTTTGCTGTTGTAGGCGTCGGAAAATTACTAATCGCCTCCAACTTTTTTGGATCAGTTTGTAGCCCGCGTTCATTTACAATATAACCCAAATATTTAAGTTCGGACTTACAAAATTCACACTTTTTCAAATTAATTGATAGACCGGCCTCTTTCAAGCGGTCGCGAACCTTTGCGAGGAGTTTTAGATGACTATCGAAATTGCGGGACACCAAAATTAAGTCATCTACGTACCCAAATACGAAATCTTCGGATTCGGCGGAAAACTCAAAGTTAACAATCATGTCAGTGAGCCGTTGCATTTCAGATGCAGCGTTAGTGAGCCCGAAAGGCATTCGGACGAATTCAAATAACCCGCGTTGAGGTACAATGAAAGCTGTACGCTCACAACTGTCTCTATCTGCGAGCGGGATCTGCCAGAAAGCGCTTCTAAGATCAAGTGAAGTGAGGTACCTCGCACCACGCAAATTATTCAAAATGTCTCGAATTCGCGGAAGAGGGTATGAATCACGGATAGTAACACTGTTTAATTTTCTACTATCTACACAAAATCTAACGCTTCCGTCACTTTTAGTTACCATTACTACAGGACTTGCCCAGGGTGATCGAGAAGGACGTATGACCCCCATCGCAAGCATATTGTCAATCTCTTCATTAAGAACCTTCAGCTTGACAGGAGACAGTGGGTAATAACGTTGACGAATAGGTGCACCAGTCGTCTCAATTTTGTGGGAGAGCCAAGACGTACATCCCAAACCTATTT
Source organism: Thaumatotibia leucotreta (assembly GCA_025490895.1). NCBI lineage: Eukaryota > Metazoa > Arthropoda > Insecta > Lepidoptera > Tortricidae > Thaumatotibia > Thaumatotibia leucotreta. The sequence continues at coordinate 19,149 of JALPQI010006836.1, forward strand.
TATCGGCAGAGATGTCTTCAAGAGTGTTGATAACGGCCTGGAGTCTAAGTTCTTGGTCAGCAGAAAGGACTCTTCTTGGATGTAAATATCGGGTATCATTAGCCTCGACGTGGCCGCAACCAGAAACGTGGGTGGGTGGCACAAAAAGCTTACCACTGTCCTCACCCTTGAAAAACTGTTTGATGAGCGACGTCAATCCACACGCGTCCCAAAACTCCATTCCAAGAATAAACTTTGTAGGTAATGCTCTACCTACGAGACATGAAAGGGTGATTGACATACCATGAAAAGAAATTGAAAGTTTCACTCCTCCAAGAATATCGATAGGTGAATTGTCTGCGGATACGACTACCGGCATCGCACCCGTGTAATAATCTAAGCCTAAATCCCTAACAAGTGAAAGATCGATAAGAGATCTCATAGCACCCGAGTCTAAAAGAGCTTTAACAGGACTACCTGAAACAAAAACTTCGACAAATAATCGATTGTCTAGACAGTTGTTGATAACTATAGGCGACACCGAAGGATTGAGTGTGGCGTCGCCCACGTCTAGTTTTTTTGTGGCGTGAGAGGGTTGCAGTTTGGACAGTTACGAGATGATACACCTGAACGCTTGCACTGGAAACATACCACATCTTTAACGTTAGGACACCCTCGATAATCGTGTCCTGATATATCACACTTAAGGCATGCTGGATTTTGTACGTTAATCGGAGCCATTGTAGTAACTGGAATCAGCTGTGGTTGAAAAGCTTCGAAATTTTTAGCTACTTCCAGTAAGGAGTCCATGTCTTTTAAAATATTTGTAGCAAGACACGGATGGTATCTCGTGTGTAAACCATACTTGACGATCGTGAATAAGTTGTTTTCACCGATTGGGTTGCGCAATTTAACATTAAGGTCACGAACCTGTATGACGAAGTCAGTAACTGTCTGAGTATCTGACTGCTTTAGCTCCCGCAGCTGCCGTTCGGTTTTGAAATCAAAATCAACAACATCAAAAGTGCGCATGAAAGCAGATTTTAGTTCAGCATACGAAAGCCCTGGCTGGCGGATTGCTCGAAAATATCTGAGAGCGGTGCCGGTAAGTAGCTCGTGAAATCTCTGTACGACGTAAGATGGAGTTACACTGCGCGCAATACCCTCTTCTTCAACACGATTAAAAAACTCACGTACGCACTTCTCACCGGAAAAAGTAAGATTCCATTTGGTTAGCGATTCGGGCTTGCAGCGGTGGCTTGTATTCAAATGTGGATTGGATGGATTCGGAGATTCGAATTGATGTCCATCAGAGCCAGAAACAGTGAATGGTTTAGACCGCAAAGGCGGTTCTGATATTTGAGGAGAGTGTACATCTCCTCTATCCATGGCTAACAAACGGGGATTTGGGTCAGCAAATGGATTTAGAGAACAGTGTGGGGTGTCACCAATAGATTCTTCACCTTGATTCGACATTATTGTTAAAAAAATGTGTTTAAGGTACTAAAATAACGATTTTCCTAGATTAAGACAGAGGAATACAAGAATTAGGTGTTAATAATAGGCCGGATGAAACGGACTCCCTCCCCTTTCTAAAAAAAAAAAAATAAATTTATAGTTTTTATTCCAAAATATGTTATTTTGAGTTCGGGCGCCAAATTTGTAGCATTAAATTAAAAATAAAAGGAAAAAAACTGGATTGCTACAAGAAATAAACTTTATTTTATCATTACTATAATATTTATCTAATAGATAAACAAAAATGTAACAGAAAAAAAAAATCCATGGAAGTCATACGTAATCTGCAATTACAGAGTTTAAAATACACAGATTGTTTTCCCTTGACACGAAGATCAATTAATTACTAATTATCCGAAGACAAAATTATCAGCCACCGAAATGAGAAATATACAAATGTATTTAATACCGTGCCACGGAAATGAGAATTTTTAATACCGTGCCACGGAAATGAGAATTCTAATAATAATTATATTTAAAAATAACCTGCCATGGAAATCAGAAATAGACAAATGTATTTAATCCTATAAAGTAACGTGCGCCACGGAAATAAGAATAATCGTAAAGAATCGGCTAGCTTGCCAACCTATTGTCGTTCCCTATTGGTACCAGTAAGGAACAGCCAGGAGCAAACGTTCCGAACAAACAATACGTAACATTAATTTGACTTCTTAAGAAAAACAGAATAAAACAGTTTTTATGATAGTTAGATCTATGGTTAAAAAATACTTAATTCTGTAGCCGGAAAATGGAAATAGGTGGACACTTCCCTTTAGAGAGCGCTGGGTAGAAGAAAATATCCTCCGTGAATCACGTCATGCACGACAGGCGCCGTCTACGCTCAAGCACAATGTTGGACCCGAAGCCGGAGTCTTGGGTAAATTAAGCCTGGTTATGTGATATACGGCCAACTCCGCATCCACAAACTTTATATTGCAAATCTCCAAATGGAAAACTGCAGACGAAGAAAAAACTACGCTATAGTTTGTTTGAAAAGAAAAAGAAATCGACTAAAAATAAATTAAGACCTCAAACACTTACCCGCGACAAAAAAGCGGTTTTCCTTACTAATTATTAGTAGTACAATTTCAACCTCCACCAACTCTAAAAATTCTTCGCATTATTTACATTATTATACACTTGTGTATTTACAAAACAGACGTAAATTCTTCAGATTAATAATAAAAAATATATTTTCTCGTGAAAACCGAAGAAAACATCCATCTCATCTTTTTCACGTTGACACCTCTTACCTTTTGTTTTTTTTTTCTTTTTCTTTTAAGCGGCCTGATGCTAGGTTTGAAGTAAAAAAGGTTTCTTTACAAGGCGTAATGCTGCATCTGTCAATAATAGGCGATAAATCACGAAATACATTTTCACAACAAAACTGTCGCCCAGTTTCAAATGCGTGGAATGATCTTGCGGAGATTGGGAACCCTATGCACCTCTGCTCCTCTATCAACAACCAACAATTTACCAGTATTTTTAGGGGATTAACATTTTGAATGTAATGTCAAGTACAGACATTATAAAGCTTTCCAGTAATAAAGGCATAGTGGATACGGCAATAGTTCACAAGCCAGATATTTGTTTAATCGTTTTTTGTGCTATGAAAGATTACTTACTTAACTTTTCTGTAGAATTATGAGTAGGAAGCTGCAAAGACTGTATAAATACCTACACCAATCTTAGCAAAAATACTAAAGACGAAGCAATAAATTGTTATTCCAGAAAAGGAAAAACGAACTGTTTGTATATTCCAGGATTTTTACTGACACCATTTTAGTGAAAACTTGTTCCGTTTTTACTTCTAAAATTGCGGCAAAACCCGTTTGTTCAAAGCGGAACGTACTGCAATTCTTTACTGGAAGCGCTTGTTTCCATTAGCAGTAAAAACCGGATTTGTATAAAACCGTGGTGCTACTGCACGGCACGAAGAATGGTTTGCGTTCGATGGTCTAGACATTCTTCTTCATATTTTTTTTAAAATAAGCGTTAAAGCGCTGAGCGTTGAATAACAGCAGCACCCGTGAATGTCGTGTGAACGTCGCTAAACGTCTACTAAACAAAAGTAATTAAAATATTAGAAATACAAATAGAAAAATCCACTTGTTGCGACTACAACTTGGTCTCAAAAAGGGGCTCAGTTGAAAGAGCGGTGGGTCTAGTGATCCAAAGACTTCACGGTCTTCGTCTAGTCTTCATCAGGTCGAGAATCGTCAGGAGCAGTTGTTTTTTCATTCTTCATTTTAATCTAACCAGGCTCTTTTAAATGTAGCATGATATGAAGTAACTAGTTCGAAATTATTCTGTCATATTAGGCATTATAATCATATCTGATACATAAGTAGATATCTGATTGAGTTCCACAAAATATATTTGACAGAGTCATCAACAATACGCAGAAACTTGCCGTAGATTCACATTAAACGGACGATTGAATCGGGACAAACGGCTTAGTAGGACCCTATATTAGGAGTTATGTAGTCGTAAGTCACTGGTATAAAATATTGTTGTACCATTTTGCAGTTATGTTATGATTATGACGCATTAATACAGTACCTAAATTAATAACTACTTAGTAGTAGTCTGTGCACAGGCTACGATCCATCTCGTCTTAAGTTTTCTTTGATCTTCACTGTTATGGTTTCGTTCTCCCGGGCGGCTCTTAAAATCACAGTGCTATAACACTACCCTTTACAAAACCTTGCATATTTTTGTCAATAACCGCGAGCCCTTTCACTATGAGTCATCCATTATTAATGATGTTAATGCTGTAACATTTCTTCTACAAAACTCGTTTCTCCTGGTTGATGGGACAGAATACCGACAAAAAATAGTGAATCCACTTAAAGACAAATCGCTTACCAAATTCAAATACTGTAAGATTTTGGCCTTAACTGCGAGTTAGTTCGTATCAGCAATAAACCGGGAGCGCCGGTAAGGCAATCAAGCGGATTACAAACAGCGTGCACGTAGATTTTTTAAAAGTTTCTCTGTGCCAACTGTCCAACCTGGAGCCATAAATTTGCGCGAGGAAATTTCGTAGAGAGCTTACACTGCTACTGTAGTTCATATTTGAACTTTCTAGCATTTTCCCGGCTTTTTAATACGAGTTACTAATGATACGTTGCGGAAATGTAAGGCCTTTTTAAAAGGCCGAAAGGGAAATACAGTCTTTTTGGATTAATTTTAACCGTCACTCTGAGCAAGCGGGTTGGTAGTCACAGTAGTGTATCTACTATTATGACACTGCTGACCATTCGCAATCTCCAATAAAATAATGATCAGTGACACTTAAATCCCTTAATCGACCCTTTGCGATACCCGCGGGGTGTAAGTTGGGGAGGACAAAATGTATTCTTAGATCCTGCACCACGCTGGGGAACTTCTATTACGTATAACTATTCTCATTAAGTTGCAGCAGGTTGCATTGTACATTGTTCATCGTCAGGGAACATGCATACCGTTTCCTTTGATAGCCTAGGTGTCGTTTGTTTGTAAAGGATTCATCATTGCTACTGAGAATCTCTTCTAAGTTAACGGTAAAAAGTGAATCCCAAAAATTTCAGCCGTAAAAATAATGTTTCGCGCTACCTAAGGGTAAGATTGACTAGGTTTATTGTATATAATATATAAACCTCATTGAAGTTTTGTAATATCTAATTTTAAGCGCCATGTAGTTAACCCATAATATGCTCACTATCGCCACGCTGGGCAAGCACGTTGGCGAGTGCAGTATTGTGTCCAGTATGATAACGTTGCTGCCCATCATCAATCTTCAGTAACCGAATTGTCAGTGACACTTCACGACACCCACGGGAAGAGTTGGTGGGGTGGCACATGTATTCTTACTACTTCTGTGAATTGAATAGCACCTACTTACTTGCTAGGTTAGCTTTTTACTTATACCTCAAGGCCATAAATTTTACAATACTTTACACAGTTTACCTACATTTTAGACTAAAGTAACTTACGCTGAAACTTCGGCCCATCTACTTAAAAAGTGTTTTCAAACCAAATTTAAAACTCGACAAGAACAAACTACTCCCCGACCGAAAAATGCAAAGTTTCTAAAGTTATTTTTCAAGAGAACGAAAAGTTTCCACCCTAGAGTTTGAACACGCCATCTCTTTTAAAGATCGTTTTACAAATTGAGAGTAAAAGAGATAGAACAATGTTTCGAAATTGAATATTTCGAGTAGATTCGTAGTTTCAAAATTTACATATTCAGTTGCATGGCTGTACTGTCACAGATTAGAAAATAAGCAGAATGATTACAAATAATATTTTTTGTATAATAAATTCTGTATAATAAAAATTAAGGTAGGTAATTAAGAAAAACACAAACACACACACACAAGACACACAACGCGATTATTATACCAAATTTATTTATAACTTAGTACATTGGTTTCTTTTTCTATATTTTTACCTTGCTGCAGTAACGCTCGACCCTCTATTAGAAAGAAAACATCACACCTTTTGTTAATTTATTGCATGATTAACGAATTTGTTTTATAGTTATAGTATTTTCTGAGCATTGAGGGATTCAATATTGATTGTCCCTATGCCAATATTCGAAATGGTAAATACACCAAAAACGCTTCCATAAGATTACTGCGGTAGTAATTATAACGACTGTGTCATTTACTTTCTATGTATTAATACTCCCATATGAGAGAGATGCAATGGCTAGCAAATTCATGAGAGAAGATATTTCAGTACTACACGCCGGCAAACTCTTCTTGAACATCTTTCGACCGGTTGGTGGTCGGTTTTATTACATTCAAATTACAGTTAAGCAACCGTATAAATAGAACAACCAAACGACGAATCGAATAGGATTTTTGTCCTCAGTCCAACAGAAACTGCTAAATATTTGTATTCTGTTACGAAATTCGTAGAACACATATCAACCGGACGGACGGACGTCCTGCATTACAGTTCACAATCTAGTTTTAATTAGCTTGCAGAAATATAGAAGCCATGCTAGAAACAGTAGAAAATCTGAAACCTGTAATTAAAGACTATAGTTACTATTCATTTATAAATATAAGTTCAAGCTGGCCCCTATACCTCAAAACTTTACAAGCGTACAATTCTACAAAATTGTCAACTTTTTGTATGGGAATTAATACAATTTTGTAGAATTGTACGCTTGTAAAGTTTTGTGGTATAGGCCACTGGTCTAACTATTGACATATTACGTATTATTTTGCGTTTCTATGTTCTGAGAGTATGAACATTTTGAGTTTTATGGGATATAATGGCTCATTTCCAAATTATTTATTTCAGGGACTTTATGATGCTTTGTGGCAATCATTGGGGTGGGCTTATGTTCAGCAGTGGGCGTCTTTCGGCTGATGATGATGCTTTTAATATTGCCTATCAAGCGTATTTCGGACAAACCTATACAGCTGAAATTAAGACTATTTAAACGACTCCTTACTATTTTAAAATACAATAATAGGTCAAGATCCTGCCCCAGTATGGTATCTAAACGGTGTCTTCATGATTCCCTGATGTGTTATATATATTAACTCGCTGTCACAGATTGGATCATGTGGCTAAATTACTTAAACTCGTTGTCAACATCCATCGCAATGGCGATGTTGCAATGCGCAGGAGTTTGATAGCTTCACGTCAGTGTAGCAATGAACCGAGGAGAAGTTTCATAAGTTGCGTAACTTCTATAGAGAATGTTCTCGGCGATTAAAATTTTACAAGCAATCTGATTATACCAAAACCGTTGTATATACATGCCTTTTAAGGTATATTGTATGCCTTATTTACTTAATTATGAAATAAATTATTCTTTATAACAAATTTGTATAAGTACTCATGGAAACATTCTCAATGAGAATTTACTTGTAAATTCTCATGAAAATTCTCGGAAATTTCCGAGTATATTCCCGAAATTTAGAGAATGTTCTGCAACTTGTACATTGCTACGTCAGTGGTAGAGGATTAAACATATGTATGTTAATAAAACAATTGAGAATATTGTCAGATATAGAAAGTCTAAATTATTTAAACTGATTTCAATCTGTGTGATACTATCACAGTGAGCAGCATTTTATGCGCTTGCAACTTAGTCGTAATGCAGCAGCCTTTTAATTTTATGAATAGCGTATAATAATGCAGAGGTTTCTGTTACTTCATGAACTTTCTAATTAATTGAACTGAAATCGTGTAATTTATTTAAATATGTACCTAATGCCTACCTATTACAGAAATACACGCTTTTCGAGTAAAATACTGTCATATAACAGTACCTAAGTACTTAATATTTTCTTCGGTTACCGCGAGGATTACACATGAAATAAAACTATGAAAACGGATACATTCGCGTATATTAACTAATTTTAACTTCATTCCGACGTTTCGAACACTTTACAGGGTTCGTGGTCTGCGGATGACTGACAATGGAGGAAATTTGATAGATCTACCTCCATCAAAATAAGAAAGATAAGTACAAAACTACCCACCAAAGAAAAATATACTAAACCATAGACAATAGATTTTAAGGTTGGATGTACATACTAAATTTGCAAATTAAGCTAGTTATTCATTACAAGTATTTTAAGAATGAAGACAAGAGACAAAATAAATAATCCCTAATAAGAGATCCCTTACAGGGATAAGTTCGCCTTTGTAAATTGTTTTTATATTTTTACAATGTATTGTGTGTACAATAAAGTGTTTACTTACTTACTTACTTACATGTACAAATATCACAAGCTTAGGTACTTATGAGAAATGTTTCCTTATTTCGTTTTGAATTTTTTTTGTATCAATATCATAATAATTTATGTCAGTGACTGTAGTGATATAGTTAATTATGTCATATTCATTCCAGCTCTTATTAATCGACCTGGAAATATCAGGATCTAACAGTCATTTTCATTTACACATGTAAATCCGAAATATTTAAAGTAATGATCGCCTAACTAGAAATAAAATAAAAACAGCTTCTACAGATGTCTCCAAGACCCAATTATCAGACCCCGACTTGCTAACGATACCATGTCGGGATTGTACCCGTTTGATTTAAATAAATCAGTTCACGATTCTCGGAAATATCGAACACATAACATGCAAAAACAACTGTCCAATTGGACCTTCCTCCTCGTTTAAAGTTGATAAAATAGACGACAGGAACTTAACAAGGAGGATATTCTTAAAACAGATACAAGTAAATCAAGTATCTTCACTTATCCATAAAAATAATAGTGAACCTTTAGGCGACAGTCTGTTTGCTTTCAATTTGCTTCCCCGCGTTCATATTTGATGTTGTTGATAGAAAATCAATGAAATGATGGCAAGTTGACACAATGTCATGTTATTTAATAAACCCTCATTTATGTGATAAAATTAAAGTTATAATGTAAGTACAAACATGTTTTTTTGCATGCTGTGTATACTGTTCGTGAGTAGAAAACCAAAATAAGTAAACTAACTTAAAAACTTGCATTATTTCATAATCACGCACTTTCGGAACACAATCTTCGTCTTATCACCAACTTAAAACCTTAACCTTTGAGTTGATGTACATTTTTAGTTAAAATTAATGATTATTATTGTATCTCCTCGGGAATCACGGGCTTACAAATCGCGGTTTTTTGATAGGCTTGCGCGGGGATATAGATCCAACACGTAGAGTCCCTTTGGAGAAATTTGCTGTTTTGTGCTGCAACCCATTCACGGGCATAATATCAATATCCGTAAACCGGTCCCAGCAGGCGTATAGAGTCGATTGAGAAGTAATGGAAAAGACAAATGGGCTATAGCAATGGAGGATGGATGGATCGGAGATGGAACTACAGAAAAGAGGTCCAGACACCTGCCATAACAATGATTTCTCTTTGCTAGCCAGGCTGGCATTATTATTATTAACGTAAAAATAAACCAATGATGTGACAAAGACGTCAAATGCTAAAGAGGGTCACTAAGGTCAACTATTTTGGGAACACTTTTTTTGTTTCCTACTGACGAAAAGTAGGTACAGTCAAGGGTAAAAATATGCATACACTTTTGCACCTTACTTTAACGGCATAAGATAAAAAAGTGTACAATATTTATGCCCTTGACTGTACAGTTTTCTGCTCGCCTTCGTCTAAAAATAAGGCGTTAACTTAAATTTTTTACACTAGACAAAGATAGGTAGCCAAGGCGAAGATACGGGACTCAACGATATCAAAAATGCATCGCCTACTAAGAAGGCTTACCAGCTGACTTTCAACTATTTCAAAGTACTAAGCGCGTTTCCCATTTGCCTCCTTCCATTATTCAGTAGAGCTAACAGCTCGCTATCAGATGTAATATATCTGAATGGACAAGGTGCCTTCATACATTTCTGAACTGATTTTTATTCATTCATCATCATCGTTTTCATCATCATATAAACCGAAAGACATCCTCTTCTGAGCATAGGCCTCCCCCAACGATTGCCACAATGGCCGATCCTGCGCCACACAATATTACATCATTTTAAGACATGCTAACATTTATTAGGAGTGACAGTATTTATTTCAAACTCCCAATATTTGACATTCAAATTTGTACCGAGGTCTATTGGGAATGCCAGTAAAAGCACATGTCTCTTACTGGTACTACCGGATTGACTAAGAAAATATTGTGTTTTCAATATTTCACCCTATATAAATATAAATACTATTTATCAAAACTATCAAACTCCTCTTCTAAAACACATGATAGTGTAGCGTAATATCGTGATTCAAAACAATATTTTCTGTTAACATGTTACGCACTGATCTTCTACCTTACGGCTACTGGAAAGCTGGAAGTTTTTTACAGTTAAATGCCATGATGTTCTGTCACTTGTAAAATTAAGGTTACGTACTTTCTCCAGTACTTTGCAGGCCTAGGAACTGCTTAATAGTTATGAAATTTCATTACTTTATAATATGTAAAGGTCTTATAAAGGACTTATGTAAACTTAAAGACCTACCACGAACTCCAAAGCTTGTAAATTTTAAGCATCTTTCTTTGTCTTTAAATACTCGACAAAGGAAGAAGGAGTTCACATGTGTCGGGTATTACATTCGATTAGAAATCGGACAGTATAAAAGCGCTTTAAGGCTCACAGCAAAATGTAATTACGTATATACCGTGGGCGCCCCTATACAAATATAATGTCTGCGTAACAAATAAATATTTTTTCCTTAGCAGGATCTTGAAATAATAATTACGTCAGAACATTTCCGAGGACTTGTGAGTACCTATTTATACTTCTCTCAAAGAGACGTTATACAAAAGGTAGTTCCGTCAGATCTTTCTCATGTAAGTAATACATATAGCAGGATGGTTTTCTTTGATAAGTCTATTAAATTATGTCGATATTATCAACTTCCTAAAGAGGGAATGTATTCGAAACCAAATCAGAATAAATTAAAACACAAAAGCATTTATTTTTTGTTCTTTAATTTTTTTTTGACAATATTGTTATTTTAATTGAGCACTTTTTTAATAGTTAATATTTTAAAATAAATACGTATACCTACCTACATGGTAATTGTAACAGAAAACATATATTATAAACGATACCTACTGATTGTAGGTCCTCAATACGAAAATTGATAATCATCATTGATCCATCAAGCTGTAGATCGTACAAAAAAAAATCAAAATCGGTCCATGCGTCTTCGAGTAATCGGGGAATATACTTAAAAAAAAGATTTCGTTGAATTGCAAATCTCCTCCTTTTTAAAGTCGGTTAAAAAATACATCGCTACCCTTTGTCATGTATTATTATCAAACCGGAATCAGAAAGGGATTCGAAAGTACTGTTAAGTTGCCCAACCGGAGTCAGGTTCGACGATTGACCTTTTCTTTTGTAATAAATTTAGCAGTATATGCGATTAAAATACAGTGTTTTTCATGAGTACCTAATAGAAATTGACAAGTTATATATAATCCACAGATGTCATATATACCATAGATCAAGCAAACGCATCTACTTAGCCTGTCAAATGAACTCAGTGAAATCCACTGAGTTGTCCGTCTTTAATAGCAGCTTGCAGCTTTCTGGCGTCAAATTTTGTAAGTTGATGTGAACAAAAACATTAACAATGCCTCCTTAAGTAATATTAATTGCAACAACACAAAAAAATATGAATACTCAAGGGCCTGAGATATATTTAAAATCATAGGCAAGTAACAACTTCAGTACAAAATCTGACACTCTCGGCCGCCATACAAATGAATGAACTTGTTTCTTCTATCCAAATCTAATTCTGTGATACAATCACATGCTTCCATAAATAAATCGCATACTTACCTACCGTTTTGAAAAAAAAAACTTACACATTACAACTTTATCAACCAACAGTTTAATAGATGTGTAAGTTGCGTAATTAGAGTCTAACATTAATAGAATAGATATATACACTGTAGTAAAGCAAGTAACATGTTCTGGCGTTTAATTAAAAGGCAGAAAATAACATGTCGACACCGACAGGTGGCGGACCTAGCTCCAGCCGGTCCATTTATTCGACACGTATACAGAATTGTGTGAAGTTTAAATTAATAATGCCTAAAGCCTAGCACTCACGCGTGGCGCTACGCAAATAATATATAAATTCGCGGTTGGATTGGTGCGGTAGGTGAGCCGCACTTTTATCTAACATGAAAAAAAATGGTCCGGTTCATGCAAGCAAATGCAAATGGAAGGATTTAAATGGAAGCGTTAAAAGCGCTTATTCCCTTACATTCCTTGTAATACCTATTCGAAGGCACTCACATTTGCAGTGCTGTAGTGAGCATACATTTTGTTAATTAATAATATTATCAAATAAAAATGTTTGCGTTTTGTTCAAGTAAAGAATTATATACATTTATAACTTAGTTATTATTAAAATATTATTATACTACTCTTTAAACTAAAAAATAAAACTCATAATTCACCAATGAGATACACGAGTATACTTTACCTGCTCCCGCGGTTTGTCATTTTGACGAAAAAAAATGTTTAATCATTATTTACATTATAATTATCATATCGGTTTATACCTACGGTTTAAACTGCCTTGCAACCAGTGTGCGTAACTAGGGTAAGTCCAAGCTCCAGTGAATGAACACTTAAGGAAATTTTCAACTTAATTTTTTTTGTGGCTGGGAGCAATGATGAAGTTTAAATATGAATGTTCTTACAGAGTAAAACACTATTGTAGTTTTCTAAAATAAATTTTATTTTGCATTAGTGCTGCACAATTTTAAATTATACCTGACTGTAGGGGATAAAATGGAAAATCACCAGTGAATGAACACAAAATTCCAGTAAATGAACAAATAAAACCAATGAATGAACTACCTTAAAAATAATGTATGAAAATGAAAAAAGTACTCTATTTTTTATTGGTTTGCAATTGAATTTTAACTTTAATGAGACATAATAACTATAAACATAATTAAACGACATCAATTACAGTTTCACATTTCTGCGTATTCTGGGAAGGTTCAATTAACTCTTCCGTTACCATTAAAGAGTGACCTTATATGTCGCTTTCGTTAAAAAGTAAACTGAGCTCATTCTGCATATCAATTATAGCACTTAAATACTTTTGATTAACCAAAGATCCGTTTATGTTTGTTTCTTCAGTGGCAGGAATTCGGAAAATTTCGGTAATTTAAATAGCGTTGATTTTGAGATATTAAAACTGGCATTTCATAGTTCACTAGGTGCAACAGCTTTTAGAGGTTTGTCGAGAGATTATTGGTCATATTGGAATCCTTTATATGTTTTTTTTACCTTTCCATGTCTTAAAACCAGACAAAATACAAAATAAATGATTTCGTTCATTCACTGGTTTTCGCAATCCAATTAATGAACTAACTGTGTTTGCAGTAGTTCATTAAAATTTTAATATATCAAGTATTGTTCGAACACTGGCCCTTTGCTAGACAGCACATTTCTAGTCAATTCATAGAGAACTAAATCTTATTACAACTACTAAAACGTCAGATATGGAACAAACAATAAATCACGCAATTCCAGTGAATGAACTCCCCCGTTCGGTCACTAGGTTTTAAGCCATTTTGAGTTCTAGTTATAGAACACTGGATTAAAAACCACTATTTGAAACGAAATCACATAAAACTATACTTTAATAGCATGATCATAACCTTCCGGTTTCAAAATAACACGCACTGTACCTGGGAGATGCACGAAACGCACACAATAACACATTGAACACAACGTAAGCTTACCTCAATCCTTATAACACCTCCATATAAAAAACGAACCGGCGTAACGTGCCCACTTTCGCCATTTGGACACTGATCCATATGAGTTGATGTGAGTGCTACCAGAACTTGTCAAATAATATTCCTACCCGAAAAAAAAATATAACGCGTAAGGTAAGTGCTCCAGTGAATGAACACTTAAGGAAATTTTCAACTTAATTTATTTTTTGTGGCTGGGAGCAATAATGAAGTTTAAATATGAATGTTCTTATAGAGTAAACCACTATTGTAGTTTTCTAAAATCAATTTTATTTTGCATTAGTGCTGTACAGTTTTAAATTATAGCTAACTGTAGGGGAAAAAATGGAAAATCACCAGTGAATGAACACAAAATTCTAGTAAATGAACAAATGAAACCAATGAATGAACTACCTTAAAAATAATGTATTAAAATGAAAAAAAGTACTCTATTTTGAAATGGTAGTGCTAGTAATATTCGATAATTTAATTTGAACTTTAATGAGACATAATAACTATAAACATAATTAAACGACATCATTTACAGTTCCACATTTCTGCGTATTCTGGGAAGGTTCAATTAACTCTTCAGTTACTATTGAAGAGTCACCTTATATGTCGCTTTTGATAAAAAGTAAACTGGGCTCATTCTGTATATAAAGTGCTACTTGAATACTTTTGATTAACCAAAGATCTGTCTATGTTTGTTTTTTCAGTAGCATGAATTTGGACAATTTCGGTGATTTAAATAGCGTTGATTTTAAGATATTAAAACTGGCACTTGATAGTTCACTAGTTGCAACAGCTTTTAGAGATTTGTCGAGAGATTCTTGGTCATATTGGAATTATTTATACGATTTTTTTAACCTTTTCATGTCTTAAAACCAGACAAAATACGAAATAAATGATTTAGTTCATTCACTGGTTTTCCAACTAATGAACTAACTGTGTTTGCGGTAGTTCATTAAAAATTGAATATATCAAGTATTGTTCGAACACTGGCCCTTTGCTAGACAGCATATTTCTACTAAATCCAAAGAAAACCAAATCTTATAACAACCACTAAAACGTAAAATATGGAACAAACAATAAATCACGCAATTCCAGTGAATGAACTCCCCCGTTCGGTCACTAGATTTAAGCCATTTTAAGTTCTAATTATAGAACACTGGATTAAAAACCACTATTTGAAACGAAATCACATTAAACTATACTTTAATAGTATAATCATAACCTTCCGGTTTCAGAAAAATACGCACTGTACCCAGGAGATGCACGAAACGCACACAATAACATATTAAACACAACGTAAGCTGCCCTCAATCCTTATAACACATCCATATAAAAAACGAACCTGCGTAACGTGCCCACTTTAGATCATCGCCACTTGGACACTGATGCATTTGAGGTGCTACCAGAACTTGTCAAATAATATTCCTACCCGAAAAAAATATATAACGCGTAGTAGAAATGTACAGAAAACTTATTTTACGAAAAAAACTTGTATTTTGTTCGTTCACTGGATTTGTTCATTCACTGGAGAACTTACCCTAGTAGAAATGTACAGAAAACTTATTTTACGAAAAAAACTTGTATTTTGTTCGTTCACTGGATTTGTTCATTCACTGGAGAACTTACCCTATTTGATCATGGCATTACCATGCGCAGACAAGAGTTGAATTGACAGTGATTAGATTTTGTTATAACGTATCTAATGGAAAAACTTAAATAAAGATAAGATCAATTCATGGAAAACCTATCATTCCTTATGCTTTACACTGTACCAGGGTCTTAGTCGTGATGCTATCTGATACGTGCTAAGTGTTTAGAACATCAGATGCTTGCTAATAAAAAAGTAATGGTTTGAAAATTAGTCGCGTATTTAGTTTAAGTAGGTAGTATGCTTGTGGTCGAGCGGTAAACCGTACAGCTGCGACGCAGAGGTTGTGGGTTCAATCCCCGGCTCGTACCAATGAGTTAAATGAGTACCGAAAACTTGTGTACGAAATATCATTTGATATTGTATGAGAAGTTCCCAACAAGTATTTAATTGGGTCAGCGTTGGGATCACATAGTTGTCGAGTTGCGTATTTTAGCCAGAATACAATACAAAATACTTTATTAGTACATTTTTATTATTATGTTTTATATTTAGAAATTACTTTTTAAGGTATGTAATATACCTATTGAGAATTAATGTTATTGAATTTCCTGAAACATTTTATTAATAGGCAATGACATTGACTGTTGGTTTTATGAGCATCCTCTCAAATACAATTTATATTAATGTTATTAATTAGTTATTATGTTATTGATTAGTAACGTATGCGGAGTGAAATTTGCACAAATTTTGAACAAGTAAAACAAAATAAAAAAATTAAATTTAACTTGTGTCTCAATGCTAAATTAATTTGTATACAATTGTTAATTAAATTGGATAGTTTTGTCGGGTTTGGCATCTTTCTTTAGAAATTATGGCCAATTGAGTAGAACAATGTCGCACAACTGCATGTCGGTAATTCTCAAAATAGTGGCATCGTACCCTGCCGTTATGTTTTTGAATAGAAAGTATATGAAATATGTATGTTGCACATACAATTTTTTTTTTACAGATACACACTAATATTGTACATCGAGGCCAAAACAGTATTTTTCTATACATATAGTAGTTTTGTAAAAAAAAATTAAGAATGCCGTTTTCTATTGTACCCTGCCTTGTCCAAACACGACACTGCTCCAGTTTTAGCTCTTTAGATTATTTAATTACAGTTGTATGATAATGAAACTTGGTTTTTAATATAAATTATACTATGACATTATTAAATATGATGTTACACAGGATGTTTAGATAACTTTTAACATAAATATTCACGTTCGAAGTTTGTCCAGCGATATTTTCTCTGTATCCTGTGCGTTCGCGGTATTGCACCTCACACACACATAGAAAGTCTTGTTGAGAACCTGATTGACGCAAAACACGTCTTCAGTATGGTTCTAGCCGCTGGTGGAAAGGTTTCTGCACAAGGTGCATCTGTTTTGTGTCGACAAGTTTTTGAAGTGTGACGTTCGGAGTTTGTAACAGGTATGTACACTTTATCCTGGCATGCTTATTTTAAAATATTAATACGGCTGGTTACATACTTATACTATTTAAATATTCCATTAAGGTATAACTACATATACTAAAATTATGGTATTTGTATTATTAACAGTTTAGGAGATAATATCTAGTTAGTCGACTTTTCACTGCACCCTGTGTAACTTTATCCTGCAATCACTTTGCAGGGTAAAGTGACCGTTGTCAGGATAAAGTGAAAAAAGCTATTTATACAAAGTTTTTACTAACTTGGTAATTATGTATGTATGTTTGAGGGTATCATGTATTTCTACAGAATTTCATTTTCCCGAATATCACCTGACAACCCACTTTTCGCAGATGATTAGCATACTAACATTTGCCAACTTCCATTTGGTTCCTCTTTCTCTTTCAGTGCTATGCATCTCTAAGTATTCTGCTGACGATCCTTTGAGTTCCCTCGTGTGTTGATTGGCGATCCAGGGCCTGATCACAATATTGGAGTCACCTTTAAACGTCTGGTATTTGGACAATGGGGAGGTGATTCCAATATCGTGCTTAATGACGACCGTAGACTTTCGCAACCTTGTGGTCAATAGGCTTCGACGTAAATTCTTGGAAGTGCGAGTTTTATGCCTGTAGTCCTGTCAGGCTTCGAATCTGTCTTGTCACAGGCATCATCAGAGTAGTTGGATGGAGTGAGCTCGGAGCTTTAGGCTAAGACGGTGGCTTTGAGGGCTGCTTATGAGCGTTTAGAACAGGATATCGGCACATGTGCCGTTGGTGCTACTATACTACTGCCTTACCAGTACAACACCGCGCATAACTTACACTTTCACCATAACTTCAACATGGATGTTTTAACAGGAGGCAGTTAAATATGACAATTCGCTTAAGCAAGGAACTGTCTTAACAATCCAATTTGGCAAAATACAGACTACTGCACTAGCAAAGCAACATTCCCTATTCGTTTCGGAGGTCTTGAGATTCGCCGTATGCGAGACACTAGGGTCGTAGCGTTCTTTACCTCCTGTCATGAATCGGCAAGTATTTTTGCTAAAATTTTGTCTATAAGCCTACCTTTTGTGTGGAAAGCTCTGGACGTGTGATCGGTTCGCTCTTTGGGGGAAGCGTATCCGAACAATCCCAATTCTCAAAAGCTATGGGCTGATGTTTTGCGCTCATTTAGCGGCATGCTGGAAAGTGCTAGTGTTGTGGAGGATGTCGCTCGGTTTAAAGCAATGAAGCAGCCCGAATTCTGGGCCTGGTTGCATGCACAACTGACGCCACAACTGGGAAAGGTGCTCGATCACGATACATTGAGAATGGGTGTTGCCTTGATACTGGGATCTAAGGTGTGCGAACCCCACCTCCATATGCGGAGCGTCAGTAAATGGTTAATGGGCACTAAGGACTGAGTTGTTCCCGTTTTACGGGGCGTTTTTCGAGACACCATGAGATTAATGACTTGGTCTCGGCTCTCGGCGAATGTCCCCTGCATAGTGGAGCCTCAGAACTTGAGCCGTACAGATGGCAAGAGACCGGACGGCTTAACGCTGGTTCCCTGGGCATTGCCTGAGCCATAGCGGCCCCTTGCCCGCTACCTGCTGTGGGATGTGCCGCTACGTGTATGAGTACATTTGAGCCTTCGCATCTGTCGCAGACATTGCAAAGGTTCCAGGTTTGGCCGCTGAAAACGCTGCCAGGATCGGACATCTGAAACCAACTTGGAACCAGCTTACGATTCTGTTCCCCGTTCCAGTTCTCACCGTGTCCAAAGAATCACGCTTGCCGTCCAGCGCGGTAATGCTGCAAGCACGTTTGGGAAGGTTGGCGTCCATCAATAATGTAAACAATCCTAATAACCTGCATTATTTCATAATCACGCACTTTTAGAACACAATCAACTTAAAACCTTCAACCTTGAGTTCACACACATTTTCACAGATACTATAGGTACATATATATAAATATTAGGGCGTAAAATCATAACGGTCGATGTATTTTAAGTTAAGGTTCAATAAAAGAGTTGAATTATTAGTGGTAAACTTGTTTTTTTTATTTAAACTCTCTTTAGCCTGCCACATTTTCCCTACTACCCTGTCTTGTCACTTTCTCCTGTATGTCTAAAATTTCAACTCGCCATAACTTCTACGTTTTTACTACTAGTTCGTTCCCTTTCACAAATTTGGTATCTTTGATGAACTCAAAAACATATTCTAATCTAAAAATCTTTAAAAAAACCACTTTCATTTTTTTCATTTACTTTACCCTGCCGATGCCACTTTTATGAGAACAACCCATGTATTTTCCACAAGACACATTTGCTAAGGCCAAAATCGACGATGATTCTGTTTTTTTAGAAGAAGGCAAGATTTGAAACACTGTTTTATAAAAATCTCGCATTCTTTTCGTTTCCAATAAATGATATTAGAAACCCTAGTGTAATGTAACAATTTGGCTACAGCCACTTTTCAGAAAGAGCTCGAATAAAGGAAATTACGTTAACCCGAATCACAAAATCGAACAGGGAGCTCAGAAATACTTCTAAATATGACAACAAAATTGATGAAAAACATCCTCAAACCATGGGCATTACGAAACATAAACAAAGAGCAAGCCTATCAACACGGAAAATAAAAATAAACAACTTTGAAAATATGACTTCGCCATTTGATCAAAAAGTGTAAAAAACACTGCTTTTTCAGTAACGGATGTCACGGTGAACGACTTATAGCTAATTTCAATTAAATATTTTTAGCATAATAAGTAAGTATCAATAGACCAATTAACAAGAATATGAAATATAATGAGCAAAGGATTTTTATTTAAAAAGTTTTCCAACAGAAGATAAAATTAGAGGCAAGAAAAATGCTAACATTTGTTTTTTCGACATCAATGGATAAAGTATCATAAAACTAAAGTTATACACTTTGGATTCAAGTAGTTTTTATCTTGCATGAATACTTGTTAAAATCGATATTAAAAAACGTACATGTTCAAGAAAATAATAATGATATCATTTATTTAATATAATATTAAACTTTGTGCAGATTTCATTCCGCATACGTTAGTGTACTTTTCTTTTTAAGGTAAGTATTAAAAATGTTACAGTCAGAGTCACGTCGAACGGGTAATAATAGTTATTTGTTTTACTAGGGAGCAAAGTGATTGTTTAACTCTCGTGCAAATATTGAAACCCGAGCAAGCGAAAGATTCCAGAATTTGAACCACGAGCGCAGCGAGTGGTTCATAAAATCGAATCATGAGCGATGCGAGGGTTTTAAGGCACGAGAGTGGAACAAGCTTTGCTGCCGAGTGAAACACAACATTTTTCACCACACTAAAGCGAGGAAACATGCGAAATAAAACTCAAACATAACAAATTACAAGGTATTTATTTGCAAGTCCTCAACTTCCAAAAAATAAACAAATCAACAAATAATAAAACAATAACCTCAAATATTTCTCTCAAATATTTATTATATTTTAAAGAAAAAAATATTCGGATGCGTTCTGAAATTTGCATAGTGTCAAATTTCCTATTGTTTTTATTAGTCGTATTTTTAGAACTTTTAATTAGAAGCCTTTTACAACAAAATGTGGTATTTAATTTGAATTTTAGCATATTGAATACAATATTATGAAAGGTTCATGTGTATGAATTTGTTTGAAACTATTGAGTTTTCGAACGTACTGTCTAGTTCAAACGTTAAAAAGCTTATTGCACTCTCAGGCCGTATAAGTTATTGCTTTAGTCTATCCAGAATATTAAAAAAAAAATGCTTTAACCTCTAGAGATTAAAACACAGTTTTGCGCTCTGAAATTGAAGGACAAACAGCGTGTTTACGAGCAGTGTGGTGAAAACCAAATTGTTAACCTTACACTTTTTCATATATATGCATCATCATCATCAGCCTATGATAGTCCACTGCAGGACGTAGGCCTCTCCTATTAACTATGCGTATAGACGCATTAGGAGGCAAATGCCCATAATCGCCACGCTGGGCAAGCGTATTGGCGATCGCAGTAATGTGTCCACTATGATGACGCTGCTGCCCATCATCAATCTTTTTCAAATAGTGGTCAGTGACACTTCAATCCCTTAGTCGACTCTTACGATACCCGCAGGAGGAGTTGGGGTGGTGACAAATGTATTCTTACTGCCGTCACCACACGGCAACCTCAACCTCAGTTTTAATAAAAACACGCTTATTTCTTTCTTATGGTTGATTAATTTGTTTTAAATTTATAATTACAAACGGGCGTGTTACAATATTTATTCCTATGCATTGCGATTCGTCCCACGGCCCGCTCGTGTATCCTAGGCTTAAACGTTGCATGTGCATGTAAAATTGGCAAGTTCGGGGTTCGGGCGACCCCGTGCCCGCAATCAGGCCACGCCTATCGCCACTGCACGTCCGAAACTAATTCAATTGTTTACCTTATTTGTATTCTCTTATAGTGTTGTTTTTGGACGTGGACGATGAATATTTTATAGAACAATCAATTTAATAATACCCTAATAAAATAAGACGAATAAAACCTTAACTATCATCAAATAAAAAAAATTACTTCAACCGATTTTCCCAAAATTCCATCATCATACCCCGACATGGTGTTCACGGGACAATCTATAAAAAAAAATCAGTTCACGATTCTTCGAGATAACGATTATCATATATTTATACAAAATACATTGTACCGAATGGAGAATCTCCTCCTTTTTTGAAGTCGATTAAAAAGAAGGACTTAAAGTGTAATGCTCGCCGACTTTGCTCGGTTGCTCCAGTGCTTTGTTCTCATTACCACTTCTTCTTCCTAGACCGCCAGTCCCATTTAGTTGGGGTAGTTTCCTTATTACTGAGGATAGCGACCATTATTTTATGTAGTTTGTCTTCATTATGTGCGTTTGTACGCCATATGGAGTGCAAAGATGACGGCTGCCGCCAGCCGTTCTCTTAAATGCAATCAAATGGTTAAACTCACAAATACACATGTATTTAATCACTACCTACGTACGTCATGTTTCGGAGAGCCTAGGTCATTATCAGTCGCTGAGCCCGCGTACTGTTGATCGACGCGCCGCCCGCTGGGCGTGTTGAGATAAAACCGGTTGGGTAGTCTTGCGCCGGCACTGATCTCTTCTCTCGTTCTTGAACCGTTCTCTTTATTGCGTTGGACCATCAGACCTACATGCCCTACCTTGAGATCGTTTGTCATTTATTTGACTCATAATATGTCCAAAGAATCTAAGGGCAATCATAGATAAGGATTCGATTGCCTATTCTATAGGTGCTAGCAGAGTTAGCCTTTGTTACAGTGGCCAATAACGTAAGGCCAGAAGGCGTGTGATGTACTCAGGAGGCCTTTGTCAATCACTTTGTATGCTAAGTTGCTTCCGGCATTATGGTCTATGGGCAGAGACGATTAAAAAATAGGGACGTCATTCCAATTGTAAATTAGCTATCGTATGTCGTTCTTGACATATTGGCATAATAAAATCACGTGTTTTTTTGGTATTCTAAGTTATACTATAGGTATTCCTTCTATGAGTGTCTGAAATTTGATATGAAATTAGACTACTTGTAGTTTTTTTTAATAATAGGCAGCAGCAGGATTAACGAGCCCACAGACCCAAGTGCTCCCGAGAGTCAGTTAGGGTCTCGTCTCCGACGTGTCTTCCTCGGTCGCAGTGGAACCCCAAGGGTAGGGGTCCGTAGGACTCTCAGCTCTGGCTTGCCTTAATTGGCCATGCAGATTGGAGTCGCTAGAGTTAGGTATATGCTCGAGGGGTGGAAGTGAAATTTTGCGTAAGACGCGAATTGGTGCAGTATCCAGGGTGGCAAGTCAATACGTTTGTACGGATAAAAAGCTCCGATTGCCTCGTAACAACTTACGATTTTGACTGACATACTGGTCCAAATCGTAACCACAAGGTTTCCATAGCCTTAAAAGTTTAAACATCTCCAGCAATTACTGGTTTGACTCACAGAAAAAATACTGCTCAAATAACTAAATGTGACGTTGCGTGGCTTAGCTATGCATTCTTTCTTACAGAATGGTCTCTGGCGTCAAAGTATGCTGGTAATATATTGCAACCGCTGCAACTATGTTATTAAATAAGTTTATTTACGACGTTGATAAAAATAAGTGGTAATTTTTCGTTCGCTGTAAACTTGCAAAAATAAAATGCGGTGTTGGCTTTGGAAACTTCAAATGGTTTGCGGCTGCGCGATACATAATATTACTGTTGTTTGTAAGAAAATACTAAAATGGGCACATTTTCAAGCAGTTTTTCATAACAATATCGATTTTTAATTCTGAGATTCAGTAGTTAATCTCAAGGAAAATGTTGTTGAACATCACCATCTTCAACAAAGTTTGCTATTCAAGATCAAGACCCAAAAATCTCCCGGTAAAAATGTGACGAGCGAGGCACTAAAATATATATTAACTTAATGAAATCAATGGTTGCAAAAATATTAACCTGTAATCCGATAGGTAAAAAGCTCCCACAAAACTACAGCAAATACGTATAGGTAACCTTTCGCCCTTTAGTTTCGTAAAACTTTTAAATCCATTGTTTACCTATATTTAGGCAATCAGGTGCGAGTTGAAACGAGACAAACATGAAACGGGCGGGCTTGATTTACATTCCAATTTAGCTTTGCACTCCGCACTAGGGGTGCCATTCCAAATGCTGATAGAACGAAAAAGACAGAATGAAATAGAAAAGTTCATTAGAGTCATTTCTTATATCCACCTAACCACATCAGTCTATCTCATTCCACTGCTGGACATAGGCCACTCGGTGTTACTTTCTCGTTTCACTTTTCAAACTTTCCTCGCTTCTTCGCACTGTGTCTGAAATATAAGAGGATGCGTTTGTTGGCATATGGCGGACAAACAACTTTCCACTCGGAGCTGGCCCAGGACTCATGCATAGGTTTCGCCCTCCAGGGTATTCTCAGCATTTATCTACTGCACTACATCTCTAAAGTCTGAAACCTTTATCTCTCTCGGGCTAGTATTCCCATGTTTCCACTCCATACAGAACGATAGGGAATACCAGGGATCGAATTCATCAAATCCTGGTTTTATTCTAAGAATTCTTCTTCTCTTTCAGATGTTATTTAAACGGGTCATAGCATCCTTTGCCATCACGATTTGCTTTCTTAACTCGGAAACACATTTTTAGTCCTTACAGATTTGGGAGCCCAGGTATACATTGCAGTCAATGAAATTAATGGCTGGAATGTTGCAGGTGACATTTGTTTACTTTCCGTCTCGATCTACTACTATTTCTTTGGTGTTCGCTCTTGTCACTGGGAGACCTATGTTGTCACTTTCTAGCTAGAAAAATGGTGTCAGCGGCATATCGTAGACTTGATAACCTCCTCACACATGTCAAAAAGTCCAAGGGACAGAATGCAGCCCTGTCTCATTCCCTTTTTAATTTGAAACATATTGGATCATTCAATACCGATCCTGATGAACGAACGGTTTTCGATGTACAGGCTCTGCATTAAACTAACGAGGTGTTCGGCTTCCAACCAAGTGTGTAGTACATTCCAAAGTTTGACCCATTATGCGCAGTCAAAGGCTTTTGCATGATCAATGAAACAGAGGACCTAGGGGTTGTTGAGCAGATCATAGAAGCAGGGAATTCGACAGACATGAATTCCAAAGATGTTCAAATTAAGAGTATTTTTATATTGATTTAAACTTTTATGACTGTCACTCATATTTTAAAGACAGACGCGTCTTATTCGCGTAAACTTACGTTTAATTATATCCCGACGCACAGTAGATCGAAATGAGTAAAAAATGGACATTCGCATATTTTCCTAGAAATCCTATTTTAAAAAATGCTTTTCGGTTGAAAATGATTTGAGGAATAAAAAATGCTATATAACATTTTTCTAAATGAGGCTTATTTTAAGCAGAAAAAAATAAAATGGGTTTTTTTGTATGAAACTGAAAAATAGGTATCTTATTGTAAGAAAACCGTAACCGATCCCGCTTTCAAACCTCGTTGTCCTACTTTAGAACAGTAGAAAATTGTTTAAACCTTATCTCAGTAGGTGGTATATCTGGCTGGTATATCTGGCTTATCTGGTAGGTTTTAGTCCAATCAAAAGTCGGTAAATACAACATTTTTCTTAATTAACTTTTTTTTTTTCGTTAAAAAACGGTATATTCATGACAATTTAGTATAAAAATAAAATGTTTGTGACATTTTATTAAGAATAAATACAATTTTTTATAAGAATATTGCATTGAAATAGAAACATTTATTGCGGTGATTTTATTGATAGTAAACATTTACTTGAAAATCTTGAAATCAACAATATAGTAAGTACATATATCTTTTTACTACCATAGTTAGTAAAAACATCGCAATAAATGTTTGATTTCAATGTCTTAATTTTTAACCATTTTCTTGAGAAAACTTGTATTTATCTGTATGAAAATGTCACAAATATATTATTTTTATACTAAATTTTCAAGAATATACCGTATTTTTAATGAAATTAAAAAAATAGTTAACTAAGAAAATGTTGTATTTACTGACTTTTGATTGGACTATAAAACGAAAACGGGCACCTACTGAGATAAGGTTTTAACTATTTTCTACTGTTCTAAAGTACGACAATGATATTCCAAAGGTTTGAAAGCGGGATCGGTTACGGTTTTCCTACAAAAAGATACCTATTTTTCAGTTTCATACAAAAAAAAAACACATTTTATTTTATTCTGCTTAAAATAAGCCTCAATTTGAAAAATGTTATGTAACATTTTTTATTCCTTGTATTATTTCCAACAGAAGAGCATTTATTAAAATAAGATTTTTAGAAAAAAATGCGAATGTCCGTTTTTTATTCATTTCGATCCACTGTGCGACGTTTGCCTGTGGTCGCAGGCAGACCTCCGAGTCTACGCGTAAGTTTACGCGATTAAAACCCGTTTTTCTTTAAAATATAAGAGTTTTTTTTTCAAAAGGACCAGTAGGTACGTAATTTTTTTACAGTTATTCTATAAGCCTAGCAAATCATGATTCAGATCGTGATGACCCTTAATGCCAGGCGTCCACATGTTCGTATCGTACGCATCGGGCGCATCGTATCGCATTTTTTCCACTGATATTACGATACGCAGGTACGGTGCGGAACAGTGGACGCTTTTGTGTGATTTTCTATACAAAGAACACTAAATGCAATGCGTCCGATGCGTGTGATTCGGGTTTGTGGACGCCTAACTTTAGATCACTCGAACTCGGTCCTTCGATGGGAATGCAACGACCAGTTTTTCCTCGGCAACATTACTCGTGCTACATTTTCTAGTTTTTGTCTGTGGAAATAAAAACTTTGCTGGCTCTGCATGTTCCGTATTTATTAGGGCCATTTGACTGATTGCGTTTATCTAAAAATAAGGATACTTCTCTTCATTTTACAGAAACCTGTAGTACCTACTCAAGTTAATAATCTTATTAAGTCCTATCAATTGTACAAAAGAAAGCGATGGGTTTTTCACGCAGGCAGGATAACTTGTACTGTACGACACGACCTGGAACTGGGACTATTAGGTTTAACTAAAAATATTTATTATTATATATTTATTATTATTTTTATTCATCATGATCATCATCTCAGCCATAAGACATCCACTGCTGAACATAGGCATCCCCTCTGGACCTCAACATGTACCGGTTTGTTGGTAACTGCATCTAGCTTTTCGACCCCATCCACCATTTATTAATCTAAGCTAAATATAAACTGAAAATGTCCCCCATGGCAGTATTCCTAAGATACTGGCATGATTGCACCGCTCGAATGCGAGATTGATATGATGAATGAGGTGACTGCCAGCGTTTTGAGATCTTAGATTTCAAATAAATTTAAAGTGACCCCCACGACAGGGGCCTACGGTCCTAGGGTCTCCACGCCGTATGAGATAAAATGATAATCAGCGTCAATCCCACTGTATTTTCCAACCTTGGCTCTGTTTGCTGCCTCTGCTACTGCTGCCCTGATGGATGTTAATGGACTAATGTTTATGCATGCAAACACGTCATGTTGAATTTCATGGAGTCCCGCATTTCATGGAATCAAAGTCATTCCTCAGGTTTCTTGCTGTCAGTCCTGGAGATGCCAGTATAGGCATTAATGTGAATATAAATTAATTATTAAGTTCACTATGGAATTACGCTTCAGAATCCGGTATAGTTGTTTTACGAATTTGCTTACCTTAGTTATACTATATTGGAGGAACTGGAAATAATCCTGCTAGCATTTTAGCACATAACGGAAGGTAATTTCATTTCTAACAGAACAAGTGAAGTATTTTTCTATTTTTGTTCTTAGTTTTTTATTAATTTACCTGAATCTAGGAGCTGATTCGCGATTTTTAATGGAAGAGCTATAGTCCATTTCAAATAAGAAGGTCCGATGCCACTCGAAACTTTTGTCATTTAATTGGTCCACTACAAATTGGCACGTGTCGTACACCGATGGATGCATTAAATATCACGCCACGAAAGGGTCATGCCAGGTATCTTTTGTGATCAATGATCCTATTGTTGACGCCTAATGACTTTGTCAAGTGGAATCGGGCCTTCGTATTTGAAATGGACTTTACCTATGTTCACATTTATTTAATCAAAATGATATTAAAGCGGTATATATTGGAAAATGAGTCTTCAAAGGAATAAATAGAACACAGTTTTTCATTTTCATACATATTCTTTGAATAAGTGTACCTATAATATGTAATAGAGCAAATTGAAGATAAAAATACCTACTTGTTTTTTTATAATCCTGAAGGTGTGTTAATCCATAACACACCTTCAGTATTTATTCCTTATCTTTTATATTTATTGATATTCCTTAACTTTTAAAGATTTCCATAATAAAGTTACTTATTTAAAGCTCTCACAGGGAAAATTTACGCTTTAAAAAGGAATAAAAATGTGCTCGGGGAGTCTTTTGTAAAACTTAGCAATCATTGCGATGGATGTTCGTATTTAGAAGCTCGATTTGGCGTTTCCGTATTATAAGAAAGTAATTGTAATTTCAGTTTTATGTTACTAGTCCAAGAATAAGCGTTATTAACATGGTTTAACTGAGATTTATTTATAGAAAAATCATTAAAATATTTTAAAACTTATCAAATTAAAATATTGGGATTAAAAATAAACAGTTTTTTGTGTCTCCTGTAAATGAGCAATAAAACACAGCGACGAATTGTCATAACCTATTACATGTTACCTATACTAGAAATAAAGGCTCAGGCCTATGTCGCTATGCTCTTGCAGGGAGTCACGTGTAAAACTATTATTACGGGTATTTAGAATTATAACTAACGTGAGACTCAAACATATTTAAATATTTATCACACGGGTTACTCACGTAATTTAAGTCGATAATTGCTCGACATGTTTCGATCCATTTAGAGGATCCTCATCATGGAGTATTTATTTGTGACTCTACTATAATATGAAATAGGGTAAGTGCTCCAGTGAATGAACACTTAAGGAAATTTTCAACTTAATTTATTTTTTGTGGCTGGGAGCAATAATGAAGTTTAAATATGAATGTTCTTATAGAGTAAACCACTATTGTAGTGTTCTAAAATCAATTTTATTTTGCATTAGTGCTGCACAGTTTTAAATTATAGCTAACTGTAGGGGAAAAAATGGAAAATCACCAGTGAATGAACACAAAATTCTAGTAAATGAACAAATGAAACCAATGAATGAACTACCTTAAAAATAATGTATTAAAACGAAAAAAGTACTCTTATTTTAATTGGTAGTGCTAGTAATATTGGATAATTTAATTTGAACTTTAATGAGACATAATAACTATAAACATAATTAAACGACATCATTTACAGTTCCACATTTCTGCGTATTCTGAGAAGGTTCAATTAACTCTTCAGTTACCATTGAAGAGTGACCTTATATGTCGCTTTCGTTAAAAAGTAAACTGGTCTCATTCTGCATATAAAGTGCTACTTGAATACTTTTGATTAACCAAAGATCTGTCTATGTTTGTTTCTCCAGTGGCATGAATTTGGACAATTTTGGTGATTTAAATAGCGTTGATTTTAAGATATTAAAACTGGCACTTGATAGTTCACTAGTTGCAACAGCTTTTAGAGGTTTGTCGAGAGATTCTTGGTCATATTGGAATTATTTATACGATTTTTTTAACCTTTTCATGTCTTAAAACGAGACAAAATACGAAATAAATTATTTAGTTCATTCACTGGTTTTCGCAATCCAATTAATGAACTAACTGTGTTCGCGGTAGTTCATTAAAAATTGAATATATCAAGTATTGTTCGAAGACTGGCCCTTTGCTAGACAGCATATTTCTATTAAATCCAAAGAAAACCAAATCTTATAACAACCACTAAAACGTAAGATATGGAACAAACAATTAATCACGCAATTCCAGTGAATGAACTCCCCCGTTCGGTCACTAGGTTTAAGCCATTTGGAGTTCTAGTTATAGAACACTGGATTAAAAGCCACTATTTGAAACGAAATCACATTAAACTATACTTTAATAGCATAATAATAACCTTCCGGTTTCAAAAAAACACGCACTGTACCTAGGAGATGCACGAAACGCACACAATAACACATTAAACACAACGTAAGCTTACCTAAATCCTTATAACACCTCCATATAAAAAACGAACCGGCGCAACGTGCCCACTTTAGATCATCGCCACTTGGACACTGATGCATATGAGGTGATGTAAGTGCTACCAGAACTTGTCAAATAATATTCCTACCCGAAAAAAAAATATAACGCGTAGTAGAAATGTACAGAAAACTTATTTTACGAAAAAAACTTGTATTTTGTTCGTTCACTGGATTTGTTCATTCACTGGAGAACTTACCCTAGGCATGGGCAAGATAACACTTGTGGTTCAGCATGGAACTGCACAGACACAAAAGAATTTCATGTCGATGTGCTCTTCTTTTGTTCTTGGAAAAGCATTGTCCGTGTTCGTATTTGAGTTTACACGTTGCTCACGGTAAACCGATGTTGCCCTGTAGGTATGCCTTCAATAGAAACTGGTGGGAGATAGGTCAAATTCGACAATCGAATGAAATTATAAAGACATACTAACTCCATAAAAAAGGTTCACTACCTACATCATGTTGAAATAAATCGTAAAAAAGGGAGTTTTGCAATATTACCGGCGGCCACTTTTACGAGTATAGTGATCTACCCTACCTTATTAAGTCAGCGGCAGACCCTTTTACCCTCGGCCCTCGAACGTTTATGAAAGTGAAAATGTCCTTAACTGCACCTGTTTACCCTATTACAGGGAATTTGCATGAAATTGAACGTGAAATTGTCAAAAGGACTAAAAATAATTGATGTTAATTGCTTCTAAATTGATGGTAGTCGTTTAAATTTTTATTTCGGTCCCTTTTTATTGCAGTGTTTGGGCGGGATTATTTTTAGTGCAGGCTTTTATAATAGGCACCTCTAAGTATGAACGTTTTATAGGATTAAGCTGTAAGTACTTACGTATTCGAGATAACTTGTGATTTACAGTTATGTTTCACAAACCCGAATTACCTACACACTGATGTCTTCTTATGAAGTCCTTCCTCTTGACCACTTGAAAAGAGGCAAAGCCTTTTTTTATATTCCCACTCTTTAAGGCAGGAGAGCTATATACCTAATGCTTATAATCAAAGTACATAACACCACAGAAACCATTACATTAGCATTGTAGGTATTTAGAGTAAATATTGTCATTTGTAAGAACAACATAGCAATATAAATTGGGTTTTAATTTCAACTTCATCATCAGAAACAATGTGTAATACAACATATTAGCAGGATCCGTATAAGACTCATTAGACATTACTCGTAAAACACTGACAAGGAGCAAATTGAGTACGATTTTTTCATAGTTACTATGGATGGCTTTGGCTAGGCATTCGACTATCCTAATGTATGTAAGTTGATGACGCTTCATCTTTACCTGCATATTTTTTCCTGCTGAGGTACGGAACCCTAAAAACGATTTACTTGTATAATAAATATGAAAGAATTGTAGATAAATACACATTGTAGATAAATACAAATTGTAGATAAATAAATAATCTAAATTCGTGGTTCGAGGTGAGTTATCGTTTTGTAAGTTTTTTATCTCAAATGTTATTAATTAGCATTAATTAAGCTCCTATCAGTATCTTATTTGTTTAAATGGATAATTGTATGTGCCTTGTATGCAATAGGACTTTTGGTACGCTAAAAGGTCTACATATTCATCAAGCCCGTGTCCATCACGCCCGCGTGGGCCTCATTTCCGTTAAACCGTCTCAGAACACTTACCGCTCGTTAACATTACCTTCATCATCAATATCATCATCTAACCCGACGATCCCACTCCAGACCTTCCTCGGCAACCTCAAACATTCCAAACCTCTAATAAAACGCATACCACGAGGTGCGCGGTCTCCAGTGGCTGAAGCACTTACCACTGCTATAGATAGTTGCGTGCACAAAAATGACTTGGACTCATGGCAAAATTTATTAACCTTCTGTTTCAAAGTTCTGCATATCTCTGATAGCAATGAGAATATATCTCTGACTCGTAAAATAAAAAATAATATCTCTGCGCCTAGCCTGCCAGAAACAACTAGTTCATACAGATCCAACTCTAAGAAATACAATATATTTAGAAAAGTTGAAGAGAAAATACATGATGGGGATCTTAAAGGAGCCTCGCGACTTTTATTCTCTAGTGACACCCTTGCACCCGATACGCCGGAGACCGCAGCTGCGTTACAAGCCAAACACCCCCCTGGCCCTTCAACCCCCGCTTTTGTGGACCCACCATCAGATCCCTCTTCTTGTCTCCATGCCACAGAGGCAGTGGTAATGGCGGCCCTCGCGTCCTTCCCGAGGGGATCGGCGTCCGGCTTGGATGGCATCTCCCCGCAGCATCTGGTGGACCTCACCAGCCATAGCACTGGTGTGGCTGGTGAACATCTCATCACAAGTCTGACAAGATTGGTAAACCTTATGCTGCTGGGAGATGTTTGCCAAGATGTGACATCGGTACTCTATGGGGCCAATCTGATAGCCCTCACGAAGAGGGACGCGGGCGTACGCCCCATCGCTGTAGGTTCGACCTTTCGGCGCTTGGCGGCAAAGGTCTGTGTCAGGCTAACACGCGCTAAATTGCAAAATCTTTTCGAACCTGTACAGGTCGGTTTTGGCACCCGTGGTGGCTGCGAGGCGGCTGTACATGCAGTACGGACCTTTGTGAAAGGTAACGATTGCGAAGTACTTCTCAAGATGGACGTTAAGAACGCTTTCAATTCTGTTAAAAGAGACACCCTGCTTAACGAAATAAAAAATAATGTTCCGGAGATCTACAATTTTCTGCTTCAATGTTATCATTCTCCATCAAAATTACTACATAAAAATAATGAGATACTTTCAGCCGTAGGTTGCCAGCAGGGTGATCCTCTTGGTCCGGCTATTTTTAGTTTAGCAATTAATTCAATAATCCACAATCTAAATTCAAAATTAAATATTTGGTACCTTGATGATGGGACATTAGGCGGAAATTCACAGAATGTCTTAGCAGATCTAGTCAAAATTAAAAACGATTTCAATAATATAGGCCTTGAATTGAATTTTAATAAATGTGAATTATACATTTCGGATAACATAGAGCCACAGAGTGTGTTACAAATAATTCAAAATTTTAATAACGTAGCATCGAATATCAAAATTATGACAAAAGATAACCTATATTTACTCGGTGCGCCCATATTTGATGAGGCTATACCTCCTCTTTTAGATAAGTCAATCTCGACATTCAAATCTCATTCGGATCGCCTTGTCAAAATTAATAGCCATTGTGCTTTAGTCCTTTTAAAATCCTGTTTACTTATTCCAAAATTTACTTACCTCCTCCGCTGTTGTCCTATTTGGAAATTCCCCAATTTGATAAATCCTTTAGACTTCAGTCTGAAATCCCAAATTGAAGCCGTTCTTAACGTTCGACTTAGCGAGCAAGCATGGACTCAAGCATGCTTGCCAATAAGGTTTGGCGGTTTGGGGACTCGGAACGTAGCAAGTGTTGCCTTGCCAGCATTCCTGTCTTCTATCCACAGCACGTCAAATCTCGCAGGGAAAATCCTTAAAGCCCCTGTGGGCTCTAACTGCGAGATTGCGTGTCTGGATGGAGCCATGAATGCTTGGCTCTCCGGGCCGAACCCAAATCTACCGTCCAAGCCTGACAGGCAAAGAGCCTGGGACACCATAGCCTCCGCAGCCACTTTAAGTACGCTTGTAGCCACTTCCACGGGCAGGGATCTTGCGAGACTTCTGGCCGTATCCAAGCCAGAATCTGGCCACTGGCTACATGCGTACCATCAATACGGGTACCATGGTCTCTCGTGCTCCTCGGGCGCCGGCCGTCTGTCACGCCACTCCGAGATCAACGACATCATCAGAAGGGCTCTCGTCAGCGCCAACGTCCCCGCGTTTTTGGAACCACGAATAGTGCGGGATGATGGCAAGCGCCCTGACGGGAGGACGTTGATCCCGTGGAGGATGGGTCGTGCGCTGGTGTGGGACGCCACCTGCGCTGACACGCTGGCGGCGTCCTACATTTCAGCCACCAGTCGACAGGCCGGGTCGGCGGCGGACGCGCGAGAGCGGTCGAAATGTAATAAATACAGCTGTCTCGGCGCCAACTACGAGTTCGCAGCTGTTGGCGTCGAGACACTCGGCCCGTGGGGCAAGGGTGCTCGCAGGCTCCTTAAGGAGGTTGGGAAACGCCTAAGGGAGGCAACGGGGGACCTGCGAGCAGGCAGTTTTCTCGCGCAGAGGCTCGCAATTGCGATACAGCGCGGGAATGCTGCCTGTGTCATGGGCACCTTGCCACCGGGGGAAGGTTTGGAGGTGGACGTGTAGGTTGTAGGTATACTTTTGTAGGTTGCTTTTAAGGTTTTTATTTTATAGTTAGTTTTCATTGTTTTTTAAGTTAAGTTTAGTTATTTTTGTAAGTTAAGTTTAGTTATTTTTTAAGTTAGATTTAATCATTTCTTTGTTCATATATTTAGTTAATAAATTTCTTTGGTATTAAAGGTTTATGTGAAATATCGAAATAATAGGTCACAGTCGAGGTCGGCAGTAAAATATTTTGCAACTTTACGCGTATACAAGAAACATGGCAGAAAAAAAACGATTGTAATACACGGTAGGTAGCTCTCGAGGGCTACGATATGAAAACATACGTTTATTTTCACTGTTATTTGTATTCGTACTTTTCCGGTTTCTGAGTTCACACAGTTTTCTGAGTTTCACCGATTTGCCCAAATAATTTTGAAACAGTTAAGAGACCTTTTTATTTCTTACAGCTGTCTGAGAAAAAGGACGCCAAAGCGGTATATTATAGGTTTTAGAAGTAATGGACGGTCTTCGTAGTGACCGTTCCTGACAAGTTTACAAGTGGTGAGGGAATTTCTTTGTGTGTCTGAAACAAAATATGTTTCTCAATCATGGCATAAACCTATTTACAAGTAAATCCTGCAAACACAAGTTTTTTAAGGTTTTTTTTTCAATCCATATAGACAACACATATAAATAAATATTGAATTATATATATAGCAGTCCGCTTTTTACATAATTCAATTTGCGTCATTTTGCGTCATTAAGACAAAAAACGAAAAAAATATACATGGATAATTATCATGAATTATAGATAAATACCTAATTAATGATAATTATTAGACGTGTCGTCCTTTTTCTTAACTCGCCTCAAATGGATTTACTAATTAATAAAAAGTAATGTTTTTCTTCCAAATTCTTAACAATTATTTAAAATGGCCCGTTACTAAATGCTAGTCTTAACTTAAGAGTAGTATTTATTAAGACTCTTAAACTCTCAAGTAAATGTTTATTAGAACTGTCACATCATCACATCATCAGCCTATGATAGTCCACTGCTGGACGTAGGCCTCTCCTATTAACTATGCGCATAGACGCATTAGGAGGGAAATGCCCATAATCGCCACGCTGGGCAAGCGGATTGGCGATCGCAGTAACGTGTCCACTATGATGACGCTGCTGCCCATCATCAATCTTTTATAAAATAATGGTCAGTGACACTTCAATCCTTTAGTCGACTCTTACGACACCCGCAGGAGGAGTTGGGGTGGTGACAAATGTATTCTTACTGCCGTCACCACACGGCCAATGATGGGTCATTAGAACTGTAACTTACATTAATATTACAAAATCTTCCCTAACACTGTGTACTAAAACCAATTACAGTGAATTTGATATTGTCACGTGAATTTTGTAATTAGTCAAGACGGATTTCTAAATGATCCTACCAATTCGATAATAATCTAGGACTATAAATATTTTAGGGCGAATTTGTCAATCCATAGATCATAGATGCATAGATATGCGTCTGGTAAACTTATCACTATCCTTTTCGCGAATGATGGAGACAAATAGGACAGAGCTAATATTTATCCGACAAATACTGTTACCTAGGAATTGAAAAATAAACCCTTAATTAATAGGCTTAAGGCGCTTAATTATTATAGTCTGTCAAAATTGAAGTCATGGTAAGTAGTAGGTACAAACTATAAAAATATAAGTACTTCCCTCTTTGCCGCTTGCCATAAGGGCGCTTTGACATATAATTCGTATTAAGGTACATGCTAATTCCGTCCTAATGTTTTTCTAAAACGTTGTGTATATTTTAGCGTTTACGTAAACGTAGTATAATGTATCTACTTAATATAAGTTATTCAATACATTTTAACAATCTGTAAAATTTAAAGATATACAAGTTGAAAATTTTGTGGTTGTACTCCGATTAAGGGCTTTGTTCAGTATCGTTTTCCAATTAAGTAAAAGAGGAAAAAAATGTTTCAGGTCAAAACATTTTTTTCATCACACTTGCTGTCTAAGCGCGCCATTGCTTGCATGCATAGCGGGAGTAATCATCATCATCATCATCATCATATCAGCCGAAAGACGTCCACTGCTGAACATAGGCCTAATAGGCGGGAGTAATAGAAAAATGTAATTCCCTAGGGAGTAATAGAAATGTCAGTACGTCATCTTAACATTTTTTGTCGGCAAGTGTGATGAAAAACATTGTATGCATCACGGTCGGTAAGCAGAATACTAACTCGAATCATAAAAGCCCTCCTCTTAACGGCGTCGGGCTTCTAACAATCTCGTTAGTAATTCCGTACTTACTCCCCTTGATGCACAATGAACTATAATGCGAGTTATTGAAATGGGTGTATCAACTTTTTTTCTGTTTGTCAATGCCATGGTTGGGCCACCTACAAACATACACTACATGCATATTTGCATAATCTAAGTAGCATAATTTTGCATAAATGCAGCGTGACTTTAAAATTTAAAGATATTATTTGAAGTTAGTATATATATTCCTGCACCTCTTTATTGCTGTTTCAATCACACATAAAAATTAAATTGGTATCAAATTCGGTAAAACTATGTCTGCTTGCCTGATGGAATTAACCTTCTTAATTAATCAAGCTGGAGTTTATATCGAGCGAAAACCAATTTGAGTAAGTAATAGATTGACAAAAGGGAAATTTAATATCGTAAACTATTACATTAAGGTATCACAACCTAATTGGTTGACTTAGCAGATCTTGTTAGAAAATTACTTCGTAAATGTTGATGTAGCACTATTCAATATTATTAAACATTAATGAGTTGACTGTTAGGGCTTAATTTTCTCTAAACGTTCTATTAGCGCTAAGACAAAACACTAAGGCACTGGTCTCACCGCGAGCTACCAAGCTATGAACTATGGGCTATGCTATAAACACGAACAAAAGATACGCACTCACTAGCCCATAGTTCATAGCTTAGTAGCTCGAGGTGAGACCAGTGTCTAAAGCATTTATTGTAAATCGTCGGTTGACAACCAAAACTCACTAAGTAACAAATACCTACTTGAAATAGAGATCGTATCTCAGTTCTGATTCAATACTGACATAAGAGGTTGCTAAGAGTAGTGACAGTTTTTATAGTGAGTTTTGGTTGTCAGCCGACGAAATATCAAAATGACATTTCGTACACAAGTTTTTTCAAAAACTCCATGTGCATCTAATAAGTGCTCTGTGCCAGAATATTCCCGTAACGTTTTATCATTCAGCGTAATGGCCACGAGCGGAGTCACGAACTTGCTCGTAAATCTCTATGACTTCCTTTTCCTTATCCTGTAAGTACCTGTGACAGAGGTTAGCAATTTAAATTTAGACATATACCGGGTATTTATGGATAGGGGTCTAAATTGAAAAGGTAGATTGAAACTCTGAAGTGTAATTAATTTGCCCCTATAATTTCCGAAATTACTTCATGATGATGACTAAATAGCGTTGTAAATAATTTATAATAGGCGGGAATATATTGTTATAGGCGGGAACATATTTATGCAATAGTGTACACAGGTATCTTGAGAATATTTTCTTAAAAAACGGAGACTGATTTTTTATTTCAAAAAATATCCAAAATGCATTACGAAACAATTCTATAAGTACTATCAATTTAATAACTAAATTCATGAATGAACAATTTAAGGGCCTCGGCAAAGAGTACGATTTTGTACCGTTTGGTGTTGAAACTTCAGGTTCATGGGGCCCCAGCTCACGCGAATTGTTTGCTAAGACCGTGAAACGCCTGGTTGAGGTAACTAAAGACCGAAGAGCTGGCGACTTCCTCGCACAACGCATGAGTATTGCGATACAGCGAGGAAATGCCGCCAACATCCTCGGTACAATGCCACAAGGACCAATCTTAGGTATAGGTTAGGTTAAGTAGATTAGTTAGATTTAATTTATGTATATAAAATTTGTGTATATAAAATTGTAGTTTTGAAAATAAATATGTTCAAATTTCTTTAAAGACAGTATTTGAATATTAAAACAACTCTTGTTCGAAAGCACCCGGTAGTCAGTGAAAATGGAGGAGTTTTAATTAGATGAGTATCTCTGATTTTAGGGAAGTGGATTAGTGGGGCACAGTATTGATTACTTTAATCAGGTTAGTTAGAATATTAATTCAGTTTATGTAAATTGTGTGCTTCCTACTTAAAGCCTGATTTTACAAAAAGGTATGTATTATAACACGGATTTACAGATTTTACAGTGTAATTTTATTTCATACTGATTTCTGCAATCATTCAGCCATACTAGGTTATCGTTAAGGCTAGTAGGTACTACTAGGACGACAAACAAGTTCTTATGAAAAATTACATTCACAAATGAATGGTCACCAAGTACAAGTACAAGTCACGAGTACCTAGATGGAGTATTAATTTGTCATAATATTTAAGTAAAATTATGTAAACAAGTATTTTTATGTACCTACATATACCTACAGCTGTAAAATGGGGTTCATATTGGCACTTATACAATTTTTTCTTCGAATATTTTTACTAATACCGTTTTTTACTCATAATCATCATTACTCCGAAATTTTTTTCTCATACTTTTTTTCTTAC
Organism: Thaumatotibia leucotreta; assembly: GCA_025490895.1. Lineage (NCBI taxonomy): Eukaryota > Metazoa > Arthropoda > Insecta > Lepidoptera > Tortricidae > Thaumatotibia > Thaumatotibia leucotreta. Next base: position 57,512 of record JALPQI010006836.1, read on the forward strand.
TAAAAATTATACTTCTACCTACAATGTTCATAACGATTTTTATTTCGAAATTTTATCCTCCTAAAGTCGTCAAGTAGATTAATCTATACTCATAAAGTTATTTGAAATAAATTGTTTATTTATAAACATTTTCCCATTAGGTTCACTCTGTTGTGGTATAATTCTTTTATGAATAACATAAACTATGTAGTCATAATGGGCTTTGTGCAGAAACTGTTGTGACATACTCAACTTTAGCATATTTCTTTGTGGCAGATTTCGAGTTGTTCGAATATTATCCGAGCATAATTTCGATGCTCCTATTTATGATGAGATTGATGAGGCATAATCTGGATGTGCATAAAAAGTATCGGCATAGTTTGTTTTAGCATAACAGAGAAGGAATAATTACAACCTCTCAATATAATCGAGGTAGTAGTAATATTATATACGTTACTTACTGTGTTACTGAGCTGAGTACTTTCTAGGTTGCTAAAAAAAAATAACCTCGAAGACTAAGGCGGGAGCAAAGCTCCCGCCTTAGTCTTCTAACCTAACCTATCCGAGTCGGATCTGCCCCGGAAGGTTTTGTTCGCTCGCTTCGCTCGCTCACTGCAGGAATTTTCACCCTCACAGCAAATTCTGCCTGACGGAAAAGGCAAGTTTCGAACATGTGGCTACATGCCCAAAAAAAAATTCAAATCTAATTTCTGTCTTATAACACTCGGCGTAATTAATGATATGCCAAGATAGTTTCGGACAAAATAATATTCGAAATATTGTTATTTAAGCCAAGTCATGTTTCTGTCTCATTAAGTTGATGCCAAAATAGATTATACCAAGTCTGTTATGTTATGTCCTAAGCGTTTCGGACAAAAAAAGTTTAGAGGGAACCCGTTTAGTACAGTACCTACTCTGCCACAACCTGATTTGTGCAGGTAGCTAGTTTACAGTAATAGTACAATTTATATTTAATTAAACAAAAATAATTCATACATAAAACCAGTACAGATAAAAATAAATACCTATAACATTAGAATATATAGCATAAAATAAGTATAGTGAAAAATTATATAGGTAAACATAAAAGTTAGTACTAAAAATATGTATGAAAAACAATATTATGAACATAAATAATTCTATGTGATGATGATTATGAACAAAGATTATTCTAAATACCGATCATTATGAAGTTAAATTGTACAAGAAAAATTTTCGGAGTTCCAATAATCTAAGTTGCAATTTTATAAATACTTTGGCGCACCCTGTAAAATGATATCAATATTCAAAAAAATTGTTAAAAGTCTGCTCCAATGAGTACCAATCAGAACAAAACCAATAAGTACAAAAATAATATGTAACTTGGACGAAACTCTGTAATTGAGTCATAACTCTATAAAGAAACTTAAATTAAATGGTAGCACTAATTTAAGGTTCAAGTTCATGTGCCATTGGTACAATTTGCTCTAAGAACACGAGACTTGAAGGAATGTTGGTGCTACGTCGCTTTAATTTATGAGATGTAATATTCGCTCCCCGTCTTACCTTAGAGTAGTTCCAAGCGCGGGCGAGTCGTATTCTTAAAGAAACCAGTTTAAGTAAACAGCAGCTATGCAGATTTTCTTCACAATAATTATATTCAAACGTTACGCGACCAGATCTAAACCATGATCACCCACGGCAGGCCTAAACAAGTTGCCATTCTGCAATCATAGTACGATAAGCGATAAGTCATGTATAGAAATTGTCACGTGACTTTTCGCATTTGCAATATTATAATAATAATTAATAAATCATAACTTTCCATCTCCTGAACGAATTTGATATTAAAACCGGCTCCATTTAATCTGCAACTCTGTGAAAAGCAAGACAGTATAGCGTGCAAGTCGTGAGACTGATATCAAATTGGCCCCTTTTCATCGTATGCGCAAGGTAGTAAATCAATATGGCGGCCGCTCATAAGCGACACGTTAGGATACGCCTACGAACAACATACCACCGTCCTCCAAATGACGGTGTAACACCCATCCCAACATCGTGGGATGCGACCCGGCCATGAGAGAAGGGTCTAATCATATTGTGTTTGGCAGTAACTCGCTTGTCTACCCGTCTCATTCACGTCATCAGGCTCTCTCAGTCCACTGCTGGACGTAGTCTTCTCCTATTAACTATGCCTATTAGGAGATAGATGCCCCTAATCGCCACGCTGTGCCAGCGGGTTGGTGATCGCAGTAGTATGTCCACTATGATAATGCTTCTGCCCATCATCACAATCTTCTATAAAGAAATATCATTTAGTATGCATTTATTAAAATGAGATGGGTAGCCGCGAGAAGGCCACGACTTGCTGTCAATCACAAAATCCTATGTCGTAGATATTACTTGACTCGTACTACGACTAAGTAATACCCTCATCCGTTCCTCTAGTGACTGTAGGGCAGACTAGATTCAAGCCTAGCGAAGAATTTTCACCATTCAGCGTGACAACGCAGACGCAACGCCAAGTGGCACCCTGACTACAAAATTATTATTTTGTTTTTAAATATGTATCATTATTTTTTAAGATTACGTGTGACTTTTTAGTTCAGAGAACGTCTTCCTACAGCTTCTAGTGTGTCACCCAACAAGAATCACATCGCCCGGAGCCTATTCTGATGGACTCGGGAGACAAATTTGCTGGTGTTAAGAGCTTTGTTCGAGTAATGTTTCAGCGTAAAATGATTCTTTATTTCACCGTTAATGATCTGTGATAAATTGCATACGATTTACCAAAACGCTGGAACAAATTCGATTAAGCAGTGTTGAAAAATGTTCGAGTGTAATAAAATCAATCGACGACGTACATCGTACTTACTGCATTTACAATCAAAATTTACATCTAACTGGCCTCAAATGTTTTTTTTTACCACCCGATTGTACGTACGTACGAAATACACTTATTGACTTAAGTTTTTGAGCCAACGTAGAAATACAATCCGATATATTTGCGCCATAAAATAAACATGTGCCTCTCGTCCAAACCAATCAAATAGTTTCCATTTTGGCAAATTGTGTATTGGGTAAATATTACCTCGCGTGAATTCACAAATGCAAATTGAAATGTTTGCCGAAGTATTATCGAAGCGGACCGTTTTCAAATGCTTTATGACAACTTTGTTAATAGGAACGAATCGCTTTAGGTAAATGGTATATCTGACTACTGTTTATTTGTGAAACAGATGTTTACTTAACATCACAGAGTAATAACACTTAGGCTCGATATCACCAAACTTTTATTCGAAGACTAAAAATAAATCTCAGATACTCGTACTGATAAAGTCTTTAACGAAACGCTCTAATAAAACCCGATCAATAACGATTTCGCTCTAATAAAAAGAGAGTGACATAGGTACAAAACTACGATGCGCTACTGAGCGCTAGGGATTGGTAACTTAGCTGCACACTAAGGGGGGCAACTTAGCTACATAGGTTATACATTTTAGTTGTGTACTTGTACACGTACAGTCTCTAACGAAACGTTCTAATAAAAACCGATAAATGCCGACTTCGCTCTAATAAAAAAAGAGTGAAATAGAGGCAAAACTACGATACGCTACTGAGCGTTAGGGATTGGTAACTTAGCTGCACACTCAGGGGGGCAACTTAGCTACCACGATCTACTAATGCGATTTAAACCACAGAATACATATTTAGAATACATACTAGTACAGAAAACCATCTCCAAAAACCCGTTTGAAGAAATAATGACTCTAGCTACGTTACAATTAAGTTCAAATTCCCACCGCGCAACGCTAAATGTCACGTAGAAGTGCACTCTCTTTCTATCGCGTGACTCGTACCTTTTATGAAAAGTAAGGTTATTTCCTTTTAAAAAAATATGTGATCTTAATATTTAATTACTACCTTTTTTGTGTTGTTTTTTATTTTTATTTTTCTTATTGTTCATTGTTAATATTGTATTCATCAATTCTCTGACAGCAGCGGTCGAATCAGTACGTAGATATTCGACGAACAACATTCGCGTCACCGCTTGCCGTGAAGTACCTACTCCCCGGGGTGGCACTGACAGTTCGAACCGAACGCGCTAGTGGGACAGGCCTGCCAAAAGTGAATCGCAATGTGTCAGTTCCATAGAATAACTGTCGAAATAATCTAAACCGATTCGCTTTTAAGAGATCATGTTATCCCCCCAGATCAGAGTTATACCGAGTCGGTATGCAGCTGACTTTGCCCTCGCCTGTACATGACTTGAACACTCTATGATTTGTTATTACTCTATGCTTACAACATAAATCAAGTTGGTATGTTTTGATTTACTGCGCTGTGTCATTTTAGCTCACTAGTTGATTTATAGCTATGCTTATTTTATCCAGATACTTCCGAAAGCTTACATTTGGCTCACATGCATTCTTTTAAATAAATGAGAATGCAACATTTTTAAAATCGATTTTAATCATGCTTATATAAAAAATGTGACATTTTATTAGGGCTTGTGCATAAATCACGCGAGGTCGTATAGGGGGGGAGGGGGTCCAAGAAAACATCACGAAAGATCACGTTAGGGGAGGGGGGGGGGGTACAAGCAGACCTCACGGTCGTGTATTTTTCTACGATGAATAAACTAAGAAATATTGTGAATTTCGGCGAGCGAACGTTAAAAGTTGAATAAGAAAAGTACACGTGAGACTGCTAGGAGGGGGGGGGGGGTAGCAAAGAAACCACGGAGTAAATGGAGATGGCAAGTAGGCGTTCCCGTGTCGCCGATACTATGATGCGGAGTTCATACTTCACGCGCACTTATGATTAGTACGTGATGGGCCGTGTCAGAAATGGAACGTTCGAATCGCGAATAAAAAATCGGTTATTAAATAAACAATGCCGTATTGTGCTGTACTGAGCTGCAGGAATAACAGCAACAAAAAAAATATTTCACATCGAGGTATTTCCTACCACCGGTAAGTATTATTTTGTATTTTAATTCAATAAATACAAAAACATGTTGCTTCGTCTATTATTTACGTACGTTTGTTATTCAAATTCAATTTTATTTCTCAGAGAATAGAGTTCATAATCTTTTGTTAAGATTGTATACATTTCTCTAGAACATTCGCTACTCTAAATGTCAAACAAGGTTCGCTACTCACAGGCTGTCCAAAGTCGATATTTATATCGATAATGTTAATGTTATGATTATATCAGCGTTCGATATTTAATTTTTAATAGGGAATGTAATCAAGTAAAACTATACATTTTTACTGAGTATTAAGCGATAAATCGGATTTTAATACACTATTACTAACCGATGTGCATTCCATACCTACTTTACATACCTATACAGGGTGTTTTTTTTTCGACCGTTCAAATTCTACGTAGTGAATGTGTAGGTCATACTCACCAACTTTTACTATGGGGACAAAGTCGAAATCGCGAAAAAAAAATCAGCTGTTTCATACAAATTGGCGGCATTACGCCGGCCGAAATGTATGAAACAGCTGATTTTTTTTTCGCGATTTCGACTTTGTCCCCATAGTAAAAGTTGGTCAGTATGACCTACACATTCACTACGTAGAATTTGAACGGTCGAAAAAAAAACACCCTGTATATTTTCT